>JABSSZ010000777.1:0-30777 GCA_013755755.1 Fusarium sp. NRRL 25184
CTATCTTCGAGTTTAACATTCAAATCCATGACGGTCCTTTCTCTTAAACCGATTCAACGCATTGGTCTTGTGCGTTTCATCGTGGCTTTCACTTACTATAACCATACAAGGCCATAGGACAATACATCCGTCGACATCAGTAGCAACATTTTCGGCTGCTAAGATGAGTCAGTGCTTCAGATACAATATTTTGTAACTGATCTGGCGGCTTGTGACGGATCCATCGTTGGAAGTGTATTCGTGGTGTTGTGCCAGACCGAGTCATAGTGTTGGTTGATGAAGTCGAATTTTTCACTGCGGAATCAATTGTGTTGAGTAGTTGGGCCGACTTGGAGATAGACATGAAGTTGTATTTGGTCGACCAGAGCGGAATCCACAACGGTATATTGTTTACAGAGTGTGTTAATTCGAGTTATGACACTGACGAGATCCTTTGTGACGCAGTGATGTTTCGAAGCATAGTCCTCTGTGGCGGGGGAGTCAAGACACCATATCTGCATGGTCATACTGCGTATCAACATCGCCTAGCACGACGAGACAAAGACATTACAGAACAACACTTTTCAAGTCAAAGTCCGCGTACAGAACTTGATAGAGTTTCCCCTATACTATGATCCTCAATGCAGCTTGTATATGAGCTCTCCAGCTACGAGGATGTCCCGTCATAATCTCCTGCATAATGCACATCGCGATAGCGGCTAGAAGAGAGGCAGGGTCCATGTTAATGGTTTTGAAATGGACTCTTATAGGTTCTGCAGCGCTACCAGGGTATTCCACTCTGATTGCGTGTTTGTCTTGTTATATCGTAAGGTATTCAGATTATACGCGGCAGAGCACAAACGCCATGCAACACTGCAATATGACTATAAAAGTTAATTTTTATTAAAACTTAAAAAGTCCTCTAGTAAGTAAAATAAATCTATAATTACTTAAATCAGGTAACCTAGCCTTCTCTTTGTTTACAGCCTGTTCTTTAAAAGTACATTGCCAATTTGGATTCTGCGCGATTAAGAGTCAGCGGCGCAGCAGTGTTGCCTAAAAGAGGGGAAATCTTCAACTCCAGCAAACTCAAGTTCTTTTGCAAACATTCTTGTCGCATAGTCATCACTAAGTTACTAAAAACTAAGTTCTCTTCGGTAATATAAGCTCTAAGCCACAAGCCTCAAATGCAAATAACACTATGAGCTTAAATAAAGATTTCCCGTATCACCCTCTCACGGCTCCATCGCAAACCCGAGTTATCTTACTTACCCCAGGAAAGAGCAATGATCCCATCCGCTGCTTCCAGCTGGTCATCGATCTAGACCACGATTGGAAAGTATCCGATGGATCTTACCATCTTCAGCCAGGTTCAGGTGAAGAACCAATCTTGACCCAGAGATCACGTCTGCAACAAGAGGAGTCCGACTCAGACCTCGGAATTCCGGGCCTTTTGATGAAATCAGCTAGTCGCACTATTTTGCACATATTCCAAGGATACACAGCGCTATCCTATGTATGGGGCGACCAGCAAAACCCGCATGAGATCTTTATTGACGGCAAACCTTTTCACGTCGGAGAAAATCTTTATACTGCTCTACTACGGTTACGACAACCAATTGGTATTTTAGGGACTGGCAATACTACTCCAGAAGATTTTGACGACGAAAATCTTAATGTGATAAAGCAACATCTGCTATCAGAAAGTCGCTTTCTTTGGGTTGATGCAATCTGCATCAACCAGAATGATCTTGCTGAGCGAGAGGCTCAGGTAAAGCTCATGGCTCGCATTTATCAACAGGCGGATCATGTACATGGAGACCTTGGACGGAAAGAAATGACTGGAAGCTTTGAGCTGCTACATCTCATGCAAAAGATAATCAGAGCGGGCGACCGTTGCCAATCCCAGCTCTCTCCCTCAGAAGAATCCTATCAGGAAGGGGGGCAAACAAACCCTGACGCCAGAACCAACATTATGTCCGCCTTGGAGTCAGAATTTGGAAATTACCAAGCTGGGAAGACTGGAAATATTCGTGAAGTCAGGTTGCCAAGTCCGTCAACCAAAGTCCTCGAGGATCATGGCATCCCAAGAGAAGATGACGAGGTATGGACACATTGGCGGCAATTCCTCAACTCGACATATTTCCAGCGCCTATGGATCGTCCAAGAGGCCTCACTGGCAAGCTCGATCACTCTATGGTACTCAAATGTCGGCATCGAGCTTGAAATGGTTGGCCAATGTCTACGATACTTGAGAAAGTATAGCACTAACTCAGCTCTGTACTCCGTGACGAAAGATGATTTTAGTTCGTCTATAAGTACATCACCTGCTATTTGGGCAGTAATCGGGCTGATCAACCAGCGAGGCCAAATGCGTGGGGCAGACGGCCGTCTGACTAAACAAGTTCCTCTAGTTCATATGTTGGATCTTGCCCGTCGCAAACAGGCAACTAATCTTCGTGACAAGATTTTTGGGCTTCTTGGCATGGCAGCCGATGGCTCAGATTTCCTTCATCTTGTGACTTATTCACAAAGAGTAGAAGATGTTTACCAGGATTTTGCCAAATTCTTCATTGAACGAGGTCAGGGAATATCAATGCTCTATCAAGTTGATAGCAGAGTGTCAAAAACCTTGGATATTCCTTCTTGGGTACCTGTAAGTACACCTCCAACTGGAAATACGAAGACGGATTTGCTGATATCTTCTCAGGATTGGTCGCGTGATAGAGATGAATCATCTCTGCACGACGAAATACCGGCTCTGTCTAGCGCTCTTGATGAGCAAAAAGCGCTTGAGATACGGTTGTCTGGTTCGGAACTGGCAATCACGGGCCACATACTTGACACCATTAAGTGCCTAAGCACACCGATGTCTAGCAACCTTACATGGGGAACATTCTCCGAAATAGCTACCCTCCTATGGGAGGGCGGCAACCTCTTGATAAAGCAGAACGTCGAAGGGGAGCAGGCGGTGGAAATCATGCTCCATACCCTCAGTTGTGGCTCTCTAAGTGCCAAGCCAGCCGCCGAGGTGGAAAGCCTCCGCCAAGGCTTTACTGCAGTATTTGGGCATGGGACGTTCCTTATAAATGGAGGAAACTCTGATGAATCGCCGTGGCTACCACATATGCGCCATTTCTTGGTCCATGGTATGGCACTTGCGCCCGGACGCCGATGGTGCATTACAGAGAAAGGGAAGTTTGGTCTTGTCCCAGGAGGCACCAAGACCGGTGATCGCGTTGCACTCTTCGGTAGCTACTCATTGCCTTTTATCCTTCGAGACCATTCAACTGAAGACAGTATATCGGGTCAATATAAGGACAGTACTGTCAACCAACATGTGACGGCTAAATTACGCTCGAAACTCAATACCCTAAAGGCTAGATGGCTACCAGGAGCTTCCGCAGATATTAATACTGCGTTTACCTTGGTTGGCCATGGATATATTCACGAGCTAAATACTAAAAAAAGGAAAAAGGGCAACGAGCGAGAAATTGTCCTAGTATAGAAAACCTTACTTATAAATCGTTCTTTTACTTTTACTTAGATACTGCGATAGGTTTCCTAAGATTACCGAATCTTAACTTTAAAGTATATATTCAAAGATAAAAATATAGCAATGCTATTTCCTTCCAAGACCTTTTGAAGTCCAGGTGAACTATAAAATCAGCATCTAACCGCCTCTTACCCCGAAGTATCTTCAATAAATAGAGCATCTTATCAATCGGCCTTTTGTTAAAGGTTGCGTTAATAGAAATTTAAGGCGTCATTGGGCTTGGGGGCGATAAACAGAAGAACCAGGGAGTGAAGAGGCCCAATGGGCTAGGTGATCTGTTATCTTGCAAGACATACCAGCCCATGAAGTACCAGAAGCAGAGATTGGCCTGAGATAAATATATGAGACTCACAAGGTGACGTTTAATTATACTTAAATGAGAAGTGATTCAAACTCCCTTTACAAACAAGGAGTCATGAGACTGGAAAGGTAGTAATGAAATTGAATATGTCAACATGCACTATAGAGCCATAGGGTACTCTAGTTCCCGACATTTAGGCGTATCGTCAAGAGATTGGCTGGCAGCTAATGCTGGAAAGCATTATGCAACCGCTGCTTGGCAATCTAAAGATAATACAAGCATTAGTCAAGTTTCCAGTAACAGGCAGTAATATTAGTTAAGAAAGATAGATGGTAGGAAAACACTGAAGAAGAATTATGAAGACATTATGTGCTAACTGTAACTGTTAAGTACCGCCTTGCCATCATATTTAACAAGTATTTCTAGTGCCACTAATCCAGCCTCCAAGCGATAGAGTACCATCCCTATCATTGGCATTAGAAGTCAGATAGCAGTAATTATAATCACGATCCCAAGTGAACATAACACAAGTCGGGTCATTGTGACACGTGGTGGCGCATTCCTGGACGGTTCCCTGGCTATTGTAAGGTAGATTAATGTAAAGGGTGTCACACTGGACCTGAAAGGTGCCGAAGCACTGTGCTGGGTATGCTGGGCATATGATTTCTGGCAAAGGCGCCTCTGAGGTTGTTGTAGCAGGCTGGGTGGTTGTCTCTGAGGACACGAGGGTTGTGAAAGATGTCGTAGTAGTAGGGATCTCTGTTGTGGAATCTGTAGATGTTTCTGCGACAGTGCTTGTCTCGGTGGCTGACTCGGTAGCAGTGGTAGTCGTAGAAATATCCGTTGTCGAATCTGTAGATGTCTCTTCGACGGCTGCAGACGTGGTGGTTGATTCAGGAGCAGTCGTCGTAGTAGAGATCTCCGATGAGGAATCTGTAGATGATTCTGCGGCGGTGCTTGACTCAGTGGTTGACTCAGTAGCAGTGGTAGTGGTAGAAGCCTCTGTTGCTGAAGATGTTGAAGTCTCTACACCGGCAGTAGTAGTGGAGTCGATGTCAGTAGTGACTTTGCTTAAGGTTGTTGATGCGACGGATGACAGAGAAGATGCTAGATTATGTTTCATTAGCTTGTGTCCATAGACATGAATTGAGCCGGGAGCTTACTCGAAGACCTCGGCTTGCAAGCACTTGCTGTCACAACGCTAAATCCAGCAAGGCCCAGTGCCAATGGGTGAAGAATATTAGGGCGCATGGTTTCTCAAATAAGAGACTGGCAGGTAACAGAGGGAGACTAGTTAGGCAACCAACAGAAGGAGGATAAAAAGTGCTGTAAGAGAAACAGAAAGAAAAGAGTGAAAGCTTGGCAGAAAGCTTGGCAACTCCTTTCATTTTATTCCCTCTGCCTTATCGCTGAGAAATTGGGATCCACCGCCGTAGTACAAACTACTACAGAGTACTAATAATCAATAGTTTGCGGTTGTGGTTGAACTAGTAGCTGACTACTGACTCATTCAACGAATCACTGCGCAACGATCGCCATTTGAAAAGCTTGTCTTTTTTAGCTCGCTGATATTACGAAAATCCCTGGCCAGCGACTAAATTACCCCTTATAATCTTAGCATGCTCACTATGAAAAGAGTTGAAAGAGTGCAACGGAACCTGTGCGGACTTACTGGCGAGTGTAAGATTGATATGTCGGGCAATGATAGCTTTAAAAGTTGGCATTTCCATCACTGGCTCGTTTCTTCTTTCTATTTCTTCAAGCTTCAAAGTGGAATAGTTTTAAAACACATTTTATCCATTTGAAATCGAGATGGCACACGATACGCGGTTACATCAGGCTAGACTAATTAAGTCTGCAGTATCAGAGGTACTTCTATGTCTTAGTATATTTTAGCTAAAATATAAGTATCTCTGATAATGCAGCTTATTAATTGTCGCTTTTATTTTCACTATTATGCCTCCTTGAGGCTTGTATTTGTGGCGTATCGATCGCAGCCAATCGATACTGAAGCCAGCCCGACTTGTGCAATATCCCTTGTCCCAAAGGGTATAGGTTTAAGGGATGCAAGGGCTAAAGTAACTAGTTCCGCGACAGCTGTCGTCGCAACCGATGTACTAGTCCGCTACTGTACAAGGATGTGGTGATAAATAACCTGTAAATGATATAACACAAGTCCAACATCCTGGCAGACATACTTTTCACTATCAAATCATCTTCAATTCATTTAATACATTTTCTTCCAGAAAGTGACAGTATTCATCTCATCGCCCGCCATGTAGTGGACAGACAAGCCCGTCGACGTTGCCATTGTCGGCGGAGGCCTCAGTGGCTTTACTGCAGCCAGATATCTCGTCCCTGCCGGCAGGTCAGTCCTTATCCTCGAAGTCCGAGATCGAATTGGCGGAAAAGTCTACGACTTGGAGGAGAAAGACGGAAATGGTCACAAAGCCGAACCCGAAGCGGAATTCGTCTCCGAGAACTACAAGAGGCTGCTTACTCTTGCCATTGCATCAAGATGTTCCCGACATACATCCTGGGTGATATGCTTATGTGGCCACATACCTGGTCAGGGCTGTCTACTTTATGATCCTGTCAAGACGCAGGGAATCCGCCACTACCTGAAGAGTACATGGCAATTCTGGTTGATATCACAGTCCAGGTCAATGAGATGGCAAGTGAGATCGGCGTGCATCAACATTGGACGCATCCAAAAGCACAGGAATGGGATCGTCTCACGCTGGGTTCATGGCTCGATGGCTTTGTGCGCGATGGTGTAGTGCGAGGAGTGATCGATATGACAAACAGAGCTATCATGTCGGTAGAAGGCGAGGATCTTTCACTGTTGAGCGCTGTCATGAATGTCGCACGAACTGAAGACCCAGAGACGAAGGGCCGACTGGAGATGTTGACTAAAGTCAAGGATGGATCTCTTGAAAAAACAATCGAGGGTGGACCGCAGAACATCGCTATCAAACTAGCTGAACGCCTTGGTAGTGAAATAAGGCAAGCTCCCTGCCTGAGCTATGGGATAAGAATGTTCTGGGCACGACCCTTAGAGTAATATTTCCGAAAGAGGCAATCCCAAACGACTGGGCTCGTCGGCACGTTGGTTAGATGGGCAAAGTGCCCGCAGGTGCCCATGCGGGGTGTTAGGTGGCAGCCACTCTCGCGCCCCCCTCTCAAGTTAAGGCCGTTGACTGGTGGTTCGTTAGCTTTAACTACAGGACCGTGACAGACTTTATCTCTTAAGGCAAATTTGTGTCGTAAGTACAGATAGTATAATATGCAATGGGGATGAGGAAAGGCTCTTGATAAGTGTGAGCTTTCGGCTGGAAAGAACTCTACATAATACAAAGAAGACATTCTGGCTACAAGTTCTACGACGCTGGTTGTGGTTTTGCCGCTTCTGCTGGTGGTGCCATCTGCGGTCGTAAGGGATGGCGCCAGAACTCTTCTGCTACTAGCTACAAACTGCAATGCGATGGAGAAAAAGAGTTTTTTGTCGGCTGACCCGAAGAGTTAGGTCAGTGCGCTGGATGAAACGCTGCTCGGACTGTAGAAAGATGAATTTCTGGAGGATTCCGTTCGACGCGATCGATCCCAACTGACAGAAAACTATCAGCACAAATTTAACACGGGGTGAATCGCGTAGAAGGGGGGAAATAAGCTTATATTGATAACAAAAAATACTCTAGCGAAGACTAACTCAAAATATGATATTAGAAACCAGCTAATTCATATATTAAACTATCGTTCTCTCTGCTCCTTTTTCATCTGATCCGACGAGAATCCATCATGAACGCTCCTGATGTACTTTTCAAACTTATGTGCTTCTGCAATGACGGCATCTAGATGGTGGTATGCCAGTTTCTCACCACGAAAAACAGCCAGCTGTCTTGCCGTTGAAATCATGTTACGGATTTCGCGGCCGTTAAGCGGAGCGGCTGCTAAGTCTTCCAGTCGATCTCGCATGCTCTTTATATCCACACCGACTCTCGGAATAATCTGAGGCTTACGGATCAAGACGTCAGATGATTGCTCGCAGCCCTGCGTTATGCGCCGAAGTTCGAGCTTCTCGAGCCGGTTGATAAAGTTTTCCCAGATCTGGCGTCTTTGGTCTCTCTCCAAGTTGTTGTAACGTAAACTCAACTGGATCCGGGATTTAAACGCCTCGTCAAAAATACCTACTCTGTTGCTAGTAAGAATCATGATACCTTGATGTCTGAATTAGTCGAATGATCTAAATGTGGATCTGAGAATATACCGTCATAGTACTCCAGAACTCTAAGGAATACTAGGCAATCTGGTAAGTATGATATGCTTTACATATGGCGCTTTATTATTCTTACCTGATACTAAGGCGTTGCGATCAAGACTGTCAAGCTTACGCTGTTCTAGGAACACGTCTGCTTCGTCAAGTAACACCACTAGATCCAAGTCAGTTGAATGCAGGCATATCCAACTAGATTCATGCTGTATGTACCGCATCCCCATGTCTTTCCAAGGAGGCAAACAACTTCAAGATACTATGAAAGTAAGCATGTTGTAACGTTGAGTTCACACATTTATCGCTTCATACACTCTCTACCTCTTCAGCTTTGGTGCCCACGTCGCCACACGTTACTCTGTAGAGGGGTTTCTTTGCGATTTCAGCAACACTTAACTCTTGTTAGTAAGCAGTTAGCGTCCTAAGAGTTTATTCATACCTTTCAGCAGTAAGTGTTTTTCCGGTACCAGGACCTCTATTTCTGCAGTCAGCGTCTGGGTGAGTTTAATGTTTCTGGCTCAAGTTCTGACCCATGGAGTAGTATAAAGAGCCCATTTCCCTTCCCGTGGATGACGTCTGTATCCCGGTCCTCGTCCAGGTGGTTTGTTACTACTGCTTGTACTAGTTCCTTTGTCTCGCGTTCCATTACTAGTAAATCAAAAGCCTCCTCATTCCAAGTTACCTCTTGAAGTAATTCCACTTCCAACTTGACTAAGAGTACCTTATGTCAGCATCGTATAGATCATGTGATGCCAACTATCACATACCCCAGTCCTTCTTCTGCATGTTGAACCCATAAACAGTTGTAGGAAGGCACATATAGAACCCGTCACCCAGGTCGGGCAGTGGATCATCTTGAGCCATCACATGAGGCCCGATTTCATCCTGTAATGGGGTTGGCGCAGGTCGGTTGTTGGCAGGCGGGTGCATCTGGTTATATGTCGCGATGTCGATCATAAATCGGGAACTGGAACTCTATGCCATCATCAGAAATCGGCCACGAGCGCGGGGTATACGAAGACTTACTGCATTGTATTGATAATCCTGAGGGGCATCTCGAGCACATACATATTTGCGACGTCGACACTTCCAAAACATCTGCCCACGTCTTCTGAGACTGTCCACGATGTCATTGTCGCAGTATTCCATCGGGAAAACTGTCATAGCATTGATCGAAAAATCCCCCGTCATAGACGGTAGGCGTGAAATAGTGAGAGAAGTATTGACTTGCTGGAAGTTGCCATCAAAAGCCCAATGCTTGGCAGAAATCTTGGCCTCCATTTTGCATCCAGTTGCAAGTGGCGTGAGTATATCAAGCCAGCTATTTGTAGTATATGCCTTCCATTGGGTAATGGAAGATCCCGTTGGTTCCTCGATAACTATTTGTCCCGGTACCTATGCCTGATTAGACATGTCAAGCTTGGATGAAGGAAGCATAATGTTACAAAGATATACCCCAAATACTTGGCAGTAATTTTGCCTTTACGCAGCAAAGCATCCACAGTTTCCCACTCATCGCCAAGAGTGGTTCTCAAATAAGATTGAAAAGCTTCGATTTGGTCCTGAGCCTCTTGACTGAGCCGTTTCTTCCATGTCTCGATATTTTCGCGGTTATGAAACCACCAAAGGTATGGATGTCGAGTTTCTTTAACGACATGATACCCGCCAGGATCAAGCATTTCCTGAATTTCTCGAGCTGGGTCGTTGTTGAGAAGACTACTCCAAGTCGATTCCAGTTCCTCGGCAACAATTTCAACCCACTCACTAGAAAGCAAATCCACGTAGGCAGGGTTTCGAATACGTGGTGCTGATCCGCAGCAAATGTAGTTACGATACGCAAGGCATATGATATCCTTGTTTCTCTCCAAATATAGGTCCAAGTTGTCGATCAATCTGCTGCAACGCAAGTGCGCTTGATAAGGCCCATTTTCAACAAGCCAAGGCTCATCTAGGTAGATACCGTATTTCCTTTCGGCCCTGCATTCAATTCTATTGATCAGCTGGACTCTCGGTGGTCCCTGTTTATCGGCCGCCTTTCGTTTCAGGGACTCAGACTCCCTCAAAAGATCGTCTTTGGCTTCAAGTGCTTCCATGATCTCGTCGTCGGTGCAGGAGCCAGACATGTTGAGAAAATTACATATCTTGCGACGCCAATCCACCATCATGGGTGGTTGGCGACGAGTCTGAGATTCTCGGAGCTGGTCCTCTAGTTTCCAATTATATAAGAATTGCGTGACTCTTCGAGAAATAACAGTAGGGACTAACCATAGCCATCTTCACCAGTATCGCATTCTGTTGTCGGTTCAATGGGACAGTCATTTCGGGCCGCGCTGACCAAGTCTCGAGATCTGGGACGCATGACAACTGGGGTAAGAAAATTGTGGATAAAGAAGGAAAATTACCATTCATTGTGGCATTGTTGGATTTTGGTAGTGCTTTTCAGCCGCAGTGGGTACCCAATCTGCACTTTCGTATCATGTGCTCGATGATGAGGCACCCAGCGCTGTAATCCATTGGCTGTAACAGTTCAGCTGCCTCGTTTTGCAACCTATCAAGTTGCGAAAGTGGAGTACAATATTGTGACTCTTTGCTGACAAGATTCATCGCAAATTAAGGACAGTAGGGCGATGGTCACAAATATTCAAATCGAGTAAGCTTAAGGGGTCGAGCCTACACACGACCAAGGTGAATCAAAATCCATATTAAATCCTGGTAGTAAAGCCTACTGTCGCCAACCTTCTAGAAAGGCTTTGGTACAAGCTGCGGCCGTCATAGCGGCATATTCTTGCCACCGCTTTTCTTTATGGCTATCAGAATAGTCGCAAATTCCTTTGATAATTACGCAGGGCAGAGTATCCCATGCTCCCGCACCTTCCATCTCAAAGGCTATTATGCCTTCACTGCAAGCAATTCTATCACGGTCCTCTGCAGACTTCATAACTTTATCTCCAGATGCAAACTTCCCAATGTGCACAGCCGGATAGGGTTGTTTGTGGTGGCTTGGTTTATCCTGTGCCTCTTTTTGTCGCCGGCGAGGTATTGACCTCTGATTGTCACACATCAAGTCTTTACAGTTTGTTGACCGGGCCTGTTCGCAAATCAAGCCTGTAGAGGAGCCACAAATACCGCATAATGAGCCTTGATGCCTGTGTCGATACTCAGACTGGAAAAGGATGTCATTCTCGATCCCGGGATAGGTTGCCACGGCCTTGTCTTCCCGTCTCAGTGTGGCTAAGTGTGAAGATGTCCTTTCCCGGAGTCTCTTGCGAGCACTGGCTCCTTTTAATTTCGCCAAATACCCCAGAATCTCAGGTGGTGGTTTCCTTGCGCTCTCCAAAACGCTGTCCTTCCTCACGAAGCCTTCCGGATATTGTCTACCGAAGTCATAGCGAACTAATCCTTCGCTGATAGCAACGTCTCCAAGTAATATCTCTGCTCCATCCTGAGTAAATGGGACACCGCCACAAATTCCTACCACCAACGCTAAGGAGATATTGGGAAATGTCGCACTGCAGTACGCAGCTACCATAGCTGTATAGCATATACCCATGCCGGGCATATGAACAAGCGCGATACCGTGGCGGCCGATAATGCCAAGAGAATAAGTATTTTTGTCTCCATTAGAGCGGTTATAACCGCCGGACCACTGCATGTCAAAAAGTGTCTCGACAGCGTCGGCTTCGAGTGGCAGTGCGCAAAGAATTGCGATTTCGATTTGGGGTGGGTTGATTGGAGTGGATGTCAGCCGGTTTGAGTCTGGCCTTGCTTCCTTGTACGTCTCTTGGGGGGGCATGCCTGGCACAACTTCATTTTGAATTGTTGCCCCTTGCCCTGATTCCAATGGTTGAACTTCTTCTGGACCGCCTTGGCTACGAACCGGTAAGTAAATAGGCAGATTGTGCTCGCGTTGTACGTCGAATATGCCTCTCGTGTTACAATCTGGGTCCGTACTGGGTGGTGTGCCAACTAACAAAAGTGGCGAAGCGTCTGATGTCGACCATAAAGGACTGGTTGCAATAAGCAAAACCCGCAGGCATGTCGAAGAGCTCTCTTTCAGTTGTGCTATCGTCTTTTCGAAGTATCCAGGCCAGGCTTTGGCATTCTCAGCTGCTTCGCCCAAAACACTGACCACTACCATAACAATCAAGGTGGGGAACGCTTCAAATATGTTCTCGAGTATACTGAACCAATCTTTACGTGTCGAAGCTTTCAAGAACTTTGGAAGCATCTCGGCCAAGAAGAAAAGCGGTCGAGCAACTTGAACTCTCTGCAAAGCCTGCAGCGCAAGTTGTCGCAAAAGTTCCTGTTCACCAAAGCTATCAAAAAAGTCGGATGAAGATGGACACTGAAATATGGCGATTATTGGTTGTTTTTCGTTGATATACTCATAAAATTCGGCAGAAAATCTCTTAAGACGTTGGACCGATCCGTAAGTACCTTGAATCATCAGCAAGGAGGAGCACTTTTCCGCGCCCCATTCACGAAGTTGTTGGCTGTCCCAGATATCAGTGGTATGAATTGATTGGCCCGTGAAGCCACAAGCACCTTGAATTTGCAAGCATTCTTGTTTGAGGTCTATAGGGTCCAAGATCATTGAAGGACTCCTGCAGAATGCTGGTAAGCCCCAGAGACATAATTGTATGGCAGGTGGCGAATCTGACGGTAGTGACAGTTGCCCAGCAATCGATCCTGTGAGATATAAGTAAGTATCTTGCCGGAGAGGATCCAAATAGTACAAACCAGACAGATATTCACATAACTGTTCGAGCTCACTGCGGTACCTCTGAGACATCTGAGGCGGGGTCAGCCCAGAATTGGCGGACCCATGATTGTGATCTGGCGTTTCCAGTGTGATTTTCAGCTGCCTTTCAATTTCTTTTAAAAGTACCCGTACTTTTGTATCCATTTTTAGGTCTTCGTGAACTTATAAATTAAAAACTCGCTGGGCGAGCCAAAGATCCGTTTGAAAATTGACACGTCATCAGACACAAATCAGGCTGTGACTTTTCAGCTTGAACAGCACTTGATCTACGATTGGACATGCCCTGAAGTGCTTGGCGGTACGTACTTACTTAAGGCTTAGTCACATGTCTCATCAGACCTCCAATAAAAGTGTTTTTGTTCTCGCTGCAAAGGATTTTGAAATTTCCCGTGTATCTTTCAACCCATGCATAACGTTGAATGAATATATCGAAGCAAACCTCTCACAACAAAGCCGAAGGACAGTCTGGTGTCTACACTGACGCTATATAAGAGTTACAGTGCCTCCAGCTAGCACATTTAACTCTTGCCTTTGTCAGATGGCCGCCCCGGACCAACAAACTGGTACCCTGGGCCAACGCGCTCGCATCGTAGAGAAACGGAGTCACCCTCAGTCCAGTGGACCTCCAAGTTCCAGTCATGTAAGTGGCGCTTGTCTTAGTTCTTCTTCTTATACTAATTACAATTAGTCTTGGCCCAACAGCAACGATGCCGCCCCCCTTCTGTCGATACCGTCTCGACCACCATTTCCGCAACCTATACCAATGCCACAACCTACTCCTATCTTATCATACGGGGAAAACGGTTCATCAGTTGATCCTTCGGGTAATAATACTGTACCACGCTCAGAATCGCGTGATGGAGCTACAATCATGAGTGCATCTCCACTACGGTCAAATAATTTCAACCCCAGAGCTCCCAAGAGAATTGACGTCCTTCGTCGACATCATGCTTCACCTTCACGTATCGAGCCAATTGGAAGGAGCCGGCGCAGTGGCATATCATCAAATATTGGGGATCGTATCAGCTTTCAAGAAAGGTCGACTACTTCTTTAGCTACGTCACACTATACTATTTCGCAAGATCACACAGGGGGCGAGGAGTCTCGTCGTTCTCAACTGTTTGCGGGCTTTGGAAGAAAGCATCAGAGACACCTTCAAACTCGAAGGTCAGCTGCTTCTCAGTCCAATGCAGGTCCAGCGACAGTGGAAAGGTTGGACCCTTCTTCCGCTCCTGTTCCTTTGGTAAACTCCAACCTCGCATTAGCCTTCTACGTTTTTACTAATACAAATATTTACAGTTTGATGGAGGCGGCACGGAGTTGGTTAAACCCGTCACGGGTGACGTGCTCAACGACTTTGACTTTGACCAGTTCCTGCATAGCCTAGAGGTATCCCCGGTAAGCGAGGAAGATTAGTATATTAATAACTTGCAGGAAGACTTAACTAGGTATAGTTAGTTAATGTCATTACTACTTATTCTTTGAGTCTTCACATACCTAACAGGTACAATATTACCGTTTAAGGGCTTATAGCTCAGCGTATAGGAGCTTTTGTGGTTAAATGGTATAGGGATAAGACCATTGGGAATATGGTTGTCAGAGATCTAAGTGCTAACTGATTTAGCATGCCTTACTAAGAACTGGATTAGCTTAGAAATACTAATGCAGAGCGTCTATTATATCAGACTCTGGCTAACGCCGCCTAGCATCTCAGTGGCTATACTATTATTACTAACTATATAAACGTACCTATTTGCTACTATAGCTAATAATGCTGTTAAACCCATCTAGTCCCTGACGTCTGGATCGATATGCCTTCTGGAGAGGAGAACTTACGCCGCCTGATATTGCCCTTACCTGGGGGCAAAGAAGAGGGCTGTATGGCCAAGGTATTCCGGTTTGCTGGGGTTGATATAATAATAGCTTGACTACTTCAGCGGGACCCCTGTCTGATATTACATTGACTGGTGTCTGTTCTGTAATGTTTGCAATCGTGATGTTTGACCCGTCCTGGGAAAATAGCTTAAGTATCTCGACGTATTTATTGGATGATGGTGTATAGACCGGCGTCCTTCCTACATTATCTATAATAAGCTAATAAAAGGTTGTCAATTTCCTCTTTTACTAATAATAAGATGGATTATAAGGATATAGGGTAAAGAAATTTTATTTTTAAACCTAGAACCCAAGATTAGACGAATAATGCACGGGCTATAAAACAGGCTATTACCAGTAGTATTTGGTAAAGTAGGGTAGACTGGTTTATCCTGGTTGAATTCAATGTTGGCTCCCTCACTCTGAAGACCGTGGAGGACGGCGAACATGAGCGAAAAGCTGAACTCTTATTGACCCCTATCTAATATCTAATCTGCCTTCTGAATAGCACTAACTACAGTAGCTGTGCTTGTTTTTCCCTCCATAATAGTTCATTCCTCTCCATCTTTGCAACAAGCCCAATCGTAATGTGATCCGCAGCATCCACGATCCGGGCTCCAGCGCAAACGAGTAGTTCCACTGTATCTAACATGCGCTTAACAGCGCTTGCTGAAGATGAATGGCCAGGCGCAAGAAGTAGCAAGGATAGTGACAGCTCCCCACTATCATATGCTGCTACTAATCGATCATTTGGATCAGCGCCATGTTCGATCTTTTGTAGTACCGGTGCTAACTTGGCGATAGAAATGGGCTCGGGGATGGCAAGGGCATGACTTCAATTGGGTGGAGCTTAGTCATGTGGAGTCATTTATCGTACTTGACCTTCGCGCCCGATTTTATCTCGCTCCTACACAAATCAATGCGATTCCTTTACCCTTACATGACCTGCCGCAAATTCTTTCTCAATGCATAATTGATCATCGCCGCTCATCGCTTTTCAGTCGTAGCGTTGGACTCTTCGTTTAGCCATAATTTTCCCTTTCACACTTCCACAAAGAGCCAATTCCAGCTGAACGCTTCACATTCCCGCCCATCGCCGCGCAGCCAAATCATGGCCTCAGAGGGCTCGCATAGCCCTTTGCCTACGCAAGATCAGCTTGACGATGATATCGGATTTGACTACCAGGAGCTTGATCATGCCCCAGCTACCTCACAAGGCACTTTCCTCAATGGCTCAAATGAGAGCATAGAGCCCTTAGAGGAGTACCAAGAAGGCGGCTATCATCCAGTCCATATTGGAGATGTGCTCGGCCCATCAGATCGATACAAGGTCATCCAAAAACTTGGCCACGGAGGTTTTGGTACAGTATGGCTGTGCCGAGACTTGTCAGAAGGCCGTTACATAGCGCTCAAGGTAATGGTCAGTGATTTGAAGTCCGACGAGATCTTTGATCTCAGCCTGGCAGAGCTGGACCAGTCGATACCTGGTGCTCAGTTCATCGCGTCTCCGCTCGACTCATTCTCTGTTGAGGGACCCAATGGAACCCATCAGTGCCTGACACTGCCACCGCTTGGACCTTGTGTGTCTCCCCGATTATGGATGCGATTGGAAAAGGACCCTGCTTTTATCCTACGGAAATTTGCATACCAGGCTACCCAAGCATTGAACTTCCTGCACAAGAATAGGATTTGTCATGGAGGTAAGCTCAGTCCGCCCGTGTTTCCCCTACACTACCCTCCGTATGGCTGCTAACGTGAGCTTTACAAGACTTCCGTCCGTCTAACATCTTGGTCAAGTTGGCCAACCTAGATCACCTTTCTGAGGACGAGCTACTCTCCCAGCTAGGGTACCCTGAGGAAGTCCAAGTGCAGACGGAATCAGGAGAAGAACTCCCAGCATCTAGCCCGAGGTATCTTGTGCAGCCAGCGGATATCTCTCGACTCGGAAATGAATTCCTGACCGAAGAGATCTGTGTCATTGACTTTGGCGAGTCATTCAAGTTCTCATCACCCCCAGAAGACCTCGGCATCCCCGAGAACTATCTCCCACCAGAGATTCTCTTGGAGTGCCCCGATGCGATTGGTCCCGCCTGCGATCTGTGGGCTCTTGGTTGCACATTTTTCGAGATCAGAGAGCAACTTCCGCTGTTCTACATGATCTACGACAAGGATGAACTATTAGCAGAGATGGTGAGGTTCTTTGGCAAGCTTCCAGAACATTGGTGGACGAAATGGGAGGCGCGTGAAGAGTATTTTGATGCTGATGGGAAATGGTTCCGTGAAGAAGAAGATTGGTCCCTGGAGGTGGCGCTGAGCAAGCCAATTGAGATTTTCGAATCGGGTGAAAAGTACAAAGAGGGACCTAAGCAGTCACTAAAAACTCCTGAGACTGAGCAGAAGTTGATGGCGGATCTGCTGTATCGGTTGTTTAAGTATAATCCTCGAGAACGGATTAGTGCAGAGGAGGTCCTTGCACATGAATGGTTCAGACTATAGCTGTCCTCCTCACCTTTGTAATTAGATAAAAATTCAAGTCAGTCATGTTTGCTGCCTTGTTACAGGGCGATTAATAAGTGTCGATTTTCCAAGACGATTATCAGCAGATCTATTGTTTAGGTTAACCTGGCTCTTTTCCAACCAGCTCCAATTATTAGAGTTTCTTAAGCCTCTTATTTAGCTTAATTGTAAATTACTATTATTCATCGGTCTAAAAGGTATGCCGACTAGCAATGCTTGTGTGAATTTTGACGCAATCTGAATTGAGATGTTGTTAATGTTGTAATATGAAGTGATGATGTTGTATTGTAGGATGAAGAACTAAGGTACAAGACATATGAAGAGACAACATGATGCGGCCATTATGATGGGGCTAACATAGATCCGATGTTTAACAATTAATGTACGTTCGGACTTTTTTCGAATGACCTGCCTCCTCCAGTTGTACTTGTAATCCTTCCACCAATAAGGGAGATGAACCCAGGGTTAATTGTCTTTCAGGCGGGTCCATCCTCCGTAGTCTCATACTCAGCTGGGATACTTGAAGCTCACGGGTCGATAAGATCGCTGTGAAGGGGGAATGCCGGCTTGTTGCAGAATACCAGCATAAGGAGCTGGAAGTCCGTTGAGAGATGAGTAACTCGTGATGTTGTAGACGCGATCGCCATATCTATTACCATCTGTCGTCTGAAGTGGAGCAGGAGCTACGACAGCGATCTTGGAAACAGTGAGGTTGCCAGTTGTATAAGCGTCTTGCTCGTTTGCCTGCCACCAAATACTACCGAAATTGCCTTTGACGTTCACCACTGAATCGTGGATTTGGTAATCCCGCGAACCTTCATCGTTGTAGTAGGCTACGCAGAGAAAAGTAAGTCATAGGCTCTTAGAAAACAAACTTGGAATGTATCGCCGTAGCAAAGGAAAAGAAGGGGGGGGGAGAACATTAACAGCATTGGGGGCAACAGAACTAACCTGTTCCACTGGACTCATCCGTGTCAGTAAAGATGCAATTGCCGATGATGTATGTATCAGGACTCGCTGAAAGCGTGTAAATGCCGCCCAAGTCGCTATGCATGCGTCCAAAATCATGTACAAGATTTCGCTCGATAAGGCCTTGCTTCATGACAGTCGGGGTGTCGTAGATTGGCTGATATTTGTAAAGGCCCCGATTCTTGTATTCAGTAACACCGCCTTTATCATTGGAGCCCCAGCCATAGCCCCAACAAATCCCACTATAGGGCAGTGACGATAAGTCGTTGGAAGAAATCACAGTCCCGGTTGTGTATGTGACCAGAATTCCTGCAGCAGACGTTATGGTTTGAGCGGCGTCTTTGATGATGTTTTCCGTCAAAAGGATGTCCTGGTTCAGCATGCGTGGATCAGAAGGGTGATGCGCATCTGCCTGAATCCCTCCAACTGTAATAGCATTCGCGCCAGTCTGAGAGAGATACATGCCGCTGATCTCGATTTTTGACGTGCCCAGGCCTACACCGCTGACGTGAGCGTTAGCATCGTTGCCGATGCCAAAGCCGCCCATGAGAGCAATCATGCTTCCATTTGTGAACTTGATGTCGGACGCCGCGCTGACTTGCACTGATCCAGGTACTTGATACCAGAAGGGACGCGACGCCTCGAACTCTGGATAAGTTTTGTTTTGACCGATAAATCCTCCAGTCTGTTGGTCGGCGTAACCGAGGTCTGTAGATGGTAGATTCCAGGTGGTGTGCATGTAGTTAAATCCTTGGAAGGTGATGGCACGGACGGGGGAGCTGTAAGTACCGGCGACAATCAACAGCTGCTCCAATTTGCCCAAGACGATATAATGATCACTCGGTTTCGTGCCAGAGTCAGGTTTGTAGTAAATCTTGCCGGCATCTGAATCCAAGAAATACTCCCCGGGCTCGTCCAAGAACGCGAGAACATTCTCGACATAGAAGCCTTTTTCCACGCCAGGCTGTGAAATTGTGTCATAACCAATGATGTTATTCTGGAAAGCGGGAGATGCCATGACAAGCGTTGAGCCGTCAACATGGTCGATGGGAACGATACGATCTGTGAAGGAATTGATGCCTCGTATCTCTCCCGTCTCGATTCCCTTTGTCGTAAGGAGGAAGCTCGCGCTGCTGTCACTGGAGATTTTGTATCCGTTGGTACCGACTGACAGGGCGCCACGGTCCAGCGACTTTCGGGCCCGTTGGGCATGCTTCTGGTCAACATACAGATGTCTAGAGCGCGTTCCCACAGGGACATTTGCCGTCCAGATGTTTTTGTCTGAATCCTGGAGAGACCAAGTTTTAAGAGGGATACCCCCGGAGAGATTGACGCCACCATTGGTGGTTTCCGCTTTCCAGATGATACGATGTCCGTTGGACCCAGAGTCTGCCGATGTGAAGGTGAGAGGCTTGTCAAGATAGTAAGTGCCTGCCGCGACGTGAACGGTCAGGTCGCTTGACAAGTAGCGATTGATATTCCTGATAACCTTCTGAGCTTGACCGAGGGTCGCGAAAGGCTGGTACTTGGTGCCCGGTTGGGTGTCTTTACCTGTTGGTGACACGTACAAGTCTATGGCGGCTCCTAGACCGAGCAGAAGGGGGAAAAAGAGAAAGATAATGAATCGCATCTTGAATTTCAGGACTAAAAGATTTCTAGTAACAGGGCTATGTTTGAGACTGTCCAGAGAATTTTGCTATGTACGATACTGCATCATGGCCGGGTTTTATACACCTCGGCACGCATAGTGGACAAGCATACGGAGTTACGTTCATACAGTTACGTTCATACAGAGTTACGTTCATACAGAGTTACGCGGAGGAGGCTTCACTCGTGCGATGGCTGAGATTCGATCATTGTCAAAGCCCATGACGACAAAGAGCCTGATGATTGGGTCTGTTATCGTCGGGTAGAGCGGAATCCATAAGCTGGGGACCCCGCATGGTCAGAACCTTGTACATACATGATCGACAGAACTAAAACGGGGTAGATCAAAACGCAAGCACTCTCGATTAGCAACTCTTGGGAAATTAAAAAAAAAAGGCGATTCGTTCAATAGTAAGTGAGTCAAATGATCTGCTGAACGGCACTATTTGGCTAAATGGGACATTTAGCCTAAATCTTCAGTTATGATATCACAGAGTATGTATGTAAGACCAGTCATAAAGACTTTGGCTAGAGAGAAAAAAGACGTTGAAGGAATTTAGAAATGTCCCGTCGGTAAATTACGCTTAATTTCTTAGTCTAATTCTAGATATCCGTGGTGATATAATCTCTCAGCTACAATTCCCGACTGCAAAAACACATCTGGCTCACAACTCTTAATTTACCATCCTGGTAATCGAGGCTGCACCATTTTCTTGCACATCTTGCTTTCACAGTGAACCTATCCCACCAACCCCTGTTCTGTGACCCGCTCTACTTCTCACGATGAAGTTCACCCACGGCATCTGGGAAGACCGCCGCGATACTCTCATCTACAGTGCAACCGAGGTGGCTCGCGTTTCTCAACCTGACCCTATTTCTATCAAAGTCCTGTGCGCCACGCGCCATGTCGCCCACCGTGGAAATACCCTGAACAGCCCGACGATTACCTTGGACATCTCAGCAGCTGGGCCTGGCATCATCTCATGTGTCGCGACACACTTCAAGGGTTCAAGGAAACTCACTGAACCCCGTTTCGAGTTGTTTCCCCAAGGCAAAACACCGTTGGATTCCTTCGATGTCGCCGTTGAAAACGATGGTGGTCGCTCAACGCTCTTGAGCGGCGATCTGCAGGCTGTCTTGGACAAAACCCCATCCAACTTGCGCCTGGATTTCCAGTCAATGGCTGGCGGGAAACATGTGACCGGTATCGGCTATCAAGGTCTACAATATATTGTCGGTCCACCGAATCAAGGTATACCGATCCCGCTGGAAGCCAGCACAAAGATTGCCGACCCGTATTATCGCTCCCAGTCGGGAACGAGCGCGAAACCCTACATGTCCGTTTCCTTCGATCTACAAGTCGGGGAGCTTGTATACGGCCTGGGCGAACGATTCGGACCGCTCAGTAAGAATGGACAGAGCATTGATCTATGGAATGAGGATGCTGGGACGTGTACACCACACAGTTCGTCATGGGATCTTAGCCTCTACTAAATATTTACTGATTAGATGTCTTAGCGTACAAGAACATCCCATTCTTTTGGACCAATCGAGGCTATGGAATCTTCTTCGACCATTCGGATGTTTTGTCGCTTGAAATCCAGACCGAAAGGCTCGCAAAGATCCAGACTTCAATCCAGGGCGAGGAAATTAGATGGTTCGTCATACACGGTCCAACCCCGAAGGATGTAAGTCACGTATGCACAATCTCAAGATCAAAAGCCTAATGATTCGGATATAGATTCTCAAACGATACGCAGTTCTCACAGGGCATCCGGCTCTACCTCCAGCATGGACCTTTGGCCTCTACCTCTCCACGTCTTTCATCACCGATTACAGTGAAGAGACTGTAGTTCAACAGCTCGACGAGATGTCAAACCACGGCATACCTCTGTCCGTGTTTCACTTCGACTGTTTCTGGATGCGCGAATACACCTGGACAAGTTTTAAGTTTGATCCAACTCACTTTCCCGATGCTGAGAAGTTCCTTCGTAACCTTCACCGTCGTGGTCTCAAGGTGTGCGTATGGATCAATCCATACATTGCGCAGGAATCCGAAGTCTTCGACGATGCAATGGAACAAAACTACCTCATCAAGCGCCTTGATGATACTGTCTGGCAAGGTGATAATTGGCAAGCTGGTATGGCTGTGGTAGACTTCACCAATCCTGCCGCTGTCCAGTGGTACAAGGGACACTTGAAACAGCTTCTTAAGCTGGGAGTCGATACGTTCAAGACAGACTTTGGCGAGCGTATCCCGTGGGAGAACGTGCAGTTTCATAACGGCATGAATCCCCGACAGGTACATAGCTACTACGCCCTCCTGTACAATCAGACTGTGTTTGAGGCAATAACTGAAGAACGTGGTGTCGCTGAGGCGGCTGTCTTTGCCCGAGCTGCAACAGCAGGGGGGCAGCGCCTCCCAGTTCATTGGGGAGGTGACTGTGAGTCGACCTGGTCTGGTATGATCCAGTCGCTGCGAGGCGGTCTGTCCCTCGGCATGTCAGGCTTTTCGTTCTGGTCACACGACATAGCCGGTTTCATTGCCCAAGGTCTGTCCACGGACATTCCAGACCCCAACATCTACAAACGATAGGTACAATTCGGGCTCTTATCATCACACTCTCGCCTACACGGCTCGCACACCTATCGAGTACCGTGGCTAGTAGACGAAGAGTCCGTCCAAGTGCTGGCCAAATTTTCACGCTTGAAAAACACTCTTATGCCATATATCTTTTCCCAAGCCATCGATTGCTGCAACAAGGGGCTCCCGATGCTGCGGGCCATGATGATTGAGTTTCCTGAAGACAGAACATGTGCGGCCCTTGACGAACAGTACATGTTTGGGAGCAGCCTCCTTGTAGCGCCTATTTTCAACGACGAAGGGATTGTTGAATATTACGTACCTCAAGGAACCTGGACGGGCCTTCTTGACGGAAAGACGCGTGTTGGCCCAGCCTGGGTTAGAGAAAAGTTTGACAATTTTCACCTCCCTGTGCTGGTTCGGGAAGGCCATGCCATCTTGTTGGGAATAGGTGATCGTCCCGATTACGACTGGCCCAGTCATTTGACAGCCCTTGCTGTTGGTAAGATCCCAGCCGACGTGGTTGTGGAGGTGCCCGTTCCCTCGGCATCTGCTATAGGCACGATTGATAGTGTCCTGGAGGTCTCGGTTTCGGCGCAAGGCGACACCCAACTTGACGTCAAGGGCGCTAGTAGCGCACCTCGGGTGCTTATCCTTGGACCTGATTCTCACTTGTGATACCGTAGCAGGGCTCCATCACGGCGGAAGAGAACCTTTACTTAGCAAACTTGGGCTTCCAGGCAAGTACGAAACGATTTTGAGTGCGGCAGTAATCACGGTCTGATTAGCTCCACCTTCTCTTCGTTTTGTGCTGCCGTGTTCGAATGCGTGATGCCTGATGTGCAAAAAGAACACGCTTCTCTGTGCATGGCTTATGTTGTGCAGTTTATGCGGTGTGATTCCGCTCGACTTGGGGTACAGTTCAGGCCTACTATGATGACGTACCCAGCATATTATACTCTCGTTACTGGTGAAATCAAGCAGCATATGTGTCCTTTACCTGCTCCTAAGAGCGATAGTCCGTCTAATAGTAAATCAGGATCTAGCAGAGTGTTGAGTATAGGGGCAGAATAAAATTGGTATTAAGGCTAAATGAGTTTTAATACTATTACTGCTAATAGTATCAGTGCTCTCATAAACGCATGGGAATCTTCAACAATTTTATGTGGATGAATCCCACTTAGAATCCATAACTGACTGATAAGTGATGTGTAAGTGTTCTATTATTGGCCTTAAAGCTCTATCTGCTTATCCGTAGTTAGGAACCTTGTATTTAAGGATAACTAGAACTACTTAAGAAAGGTTAGTTATTCCCAGAACCCTAGTTACCCCGCATTCTGTCTGTTTTTAGGCTATATTAAAGTTTAATTATCATAGAGTAGTTATTATAAATCATCCTGTTTAGCTTTAAAGAATTAGCCAAGCGCTGCAAAATCGGAAGCCACGATGGATGGTCTGGGAAACCAAGGTTGTAAAAAGCCGACGGTTAGTAAACAATCAGTTGTCCAAGGCCTAATTCTTTCTCTAGCTAGGCCAGTAGCCAGGTTGGCAAGCGATGTCTAGACTTTCGCTCTTATCCATGCTATTGAATTAGTAACTATATTCAATCCTTTCTGCCTATCTACTTATCAGAAGTGACTTCATCCAAGCTTATTATTTATGCTCCCATACAAGAAAGCTACTTGAAGATCGTCAACATGGCCATGCTCAATATCACTCATTCCAAACCAAGCCATCAGGTTACAACTATTGGTGTGGTAAGCTGGCGTTACTCATGTTCCTATTACACAGATAACGATTACATGTACTATACTAACTATGCATTCCTATTTGAGCAACTTTGGTGGCCGAATTGGCTCCTTACTTTGGGGATATGACTTGGTAATCTTTGGCACGGCCTTCACTCAGACCTATTCTGAGGATAAATTTCACCCCAGTCCCTCGATTCCGGGTGGCATTATCTCCATATATACCGCCGGCGGTGCCGAGGGTTCTTTACTCTCTGATCTAATTAGCAATTAGTTCTGTCGCCGTGGTCGCATTTACAGACGGCTGCTGTGAACACGACCATGCTGATCATTGGCCGGCTCGTTAGGGCTTGCAATTGGTATTATTTACTTTGCCATCCCCATGTTTTTATCCGAGTTTATTCCCTATACCCGGCGGGGCCTCGTTACTGGCTTGCATTCCCAATTTGTTGGGTTTAGATACATGACTTCAAACTGGATTAGATATGGTCTGTTCTACACGACTGGGCAGTTCACCGTAAGTGTTCCCTACCCGTATGATCCTTTTATTAGTTCTGCTGAGAACAGGTCGTTACAGTATCGCTTTCCTGTCGGTCTCCAGGTATTTTAGGCTTTGTTGCTACTGGCTCTGTGTTTCACCATACCCAAATCCCCGCGTTTTCTGATTGAACGTGGGAGGGTGGAAGAGGCCGAGAGCGTGCCTAAGAGGCTTTGAACTGGTAATGATGATGAAATACTCCAGAGAGAACTGAGACAGATGTGGGGTCAAATCCAGCGGGAACGTGAAAATGAGGAGGCAACATTGAAGGTGATGCTTAGCAAACCATTGTATCGCAAGCGTCTGCTACTTGGTTGTGATGTTCAGATTGGACAGCAAGTCTGTGGGATTTCCGCTGTCAACTATTATCTGGCCAACATGTATAAGTCTCTGGGCATCTATGAACATATCGTCCTTCTTCTCGCTGGTATCTGGGGCGCCACTGGTCCACTGGCAAACATTTTCTGTCTGGTCTGGATTATCGACAGGGTACGGCGTCGCACTCTCTTCATGGTTGGATCCGCTGCTATGGCCGTCGACATCGCGATAGTGTTGGCACTGGTGCTATATATGGCGGTAGCAGCAACCAGGTCGCAAATGGTTTTGGTATTTCTGTTCTTGTTTTCTTCGGGAACTTATTTTCACTGTTATGGAACTCGAGCGCGCCATTATACATGGCTGAGATCTTTCTGACGCAGATCCGCGCTTTCGGGAACGCCATATCTACCTTGTGGTTGTTTGTTATTCAGGTAGTGCTCGCAAAGGCCTCCCCAACTGCGATTAGCAATGGTGGCTGGCGCTACTACTTCTTCTTCATCGCCATGGATCTTTTCACACTGGCCATGGTTTTCTTCTTCCTACCTGAAACATTGGGAAATCTCTGGAAGAAATCAGCGAGGTGTTTGGTGATGTTTTTGTTAGTATTTATAGGGATAAGCGATTAGATGAAAAGGTTCAAGAGCAGTCCCAGGTGCACAAGGTCGAGAATGCTTACTTTACATATTAAGTAGAAACTTATTATATTAGTTCAAGACCATTTAGAATAGTAATAGGCAGATAACAGGCTTTACTTCAGTAAATATACAATCTATAACATTTACTCCTTGGACTTAAAGCAACCCGATGCGTATTAATCCCCGATATATTCAGGTGCCAATTCGGACATGAACCGTTTCTAAATATGAGGGATGAACTCTGCCCATTCCACCGTCTGGTACGCACTTTGCGGTAATGCCCTCAACCCAATAAAATCCTCGACAAAGATAAATACCCGAAACACACAGTAAGAGGCGCACAGGAAAGACGTTACGATCAGAAATCCGACCTGAACGCCCAAGTGAGGATCATTGCCGTGTGATATGTTGTATGTCCTGCTCAGAAAAGCAAAAATGCCCTTCTTCGGTTGTCGCGATGTCAGTTCTTCACCATCAGAATCTCTAGTACCTCGGATCTTGCTGAATCGACTCCTTCTCCAGTTTTGGAATCGATAGTGCCAGTTCCTCACAGGATGCGGTCGTTGATCCAGAGCCTGCTCAACAAGGCTCAGTTCAAGACCTTCAGCAAGACGATACTGCGGTATGAAGATCCACATGCACAATTCCATCCAGAGCGCACCAAACATGCCGTAAGCCAGCATGTAAACACTAGCCACGCGCCAAAAGTCTCTTTCCACCATACTAGGGAACGAGAAGTTCCAGGCACCTAGGAAGACGGCGCTGAAGACGAAGATAAATGCCACACCAACTAGTTCCAGATCAAAGTCCATTCGGAGGAATATATCGCCGGGGTTCCTGTCCCATGGGACTTCTTTTACGCGCCGCGAGAAGGGAGAGAAGAGGATCTTGCGCGAGAGTTCGTTGTAATATTGCCAGGCGAGGTTCAGCGCGGTTTCGTCTCTGCTAACAAAGTCTAGGGGAGTTTGATAGTACGGTTGATCTGGTTGACGTCCTTCCTGTATTTATGTCAGTCTGGCACTTTATCTACCCAGGGCGTCTATTGCTTACACGAGTCATTATATCTTCCATCGTGGTAAGGCAGCGAACAGTAATAGTCGTCCCCACGTCAGATGGCTTGTCTTTCCAGCACCACGCTGTTCCAAAGAGAATAATAACAAATGAAACTGCTGTGAGCTCCATGGTTGTCACATGAAGCCCTTGGATCAGTCTTGCGATAAAGGTTATGACGAACCAAGTCCCTTGCCAGAGGGTAATAAGTCTTACGATGTTAGCAAGAGAAGTTGACAATGGGAATGTGATTCGCTGACCTTGCCAAGCCATCTGACTTATTCCTATCCTTGAGCTCGCCATCGCTGATATTGGGGTACTCCACATACGAGTTATTAACAAGGTAGAATAATTGCTCGGCGTTGAGAGGTAAGGGTCGGGGAAGATCATCAGCTGCGAGTACAAATCCACCCATGTCCGCGAAGAAACCATGCGTGATGGTCCATTGTGTGTATCCTGCTTGCTTGAATTTCTGCAGCAGATTAGTTCCCTCTTCGTGACTAACAGTTAGTCATGAGTGCGCAACATACAACGACAGATCTGCGAGCCGATGACTTTTGCCCAATGGCCAACACTATAATAAACTCAGGTCCCAGCAATCCCAAGCATGCAAGTCCCAGTTTATCCCTAATCGAGCTCCAAAAGCCATCTCCCGGGGCGGGTATGTTGGGATAAACCGAGGTCCAACAGCATAGAAATGTTGTGACGAGGCATGTTACTATGATATCGTAGGTACCTCTCCCGTCTGGTGATGGTGTCCAGCCAACGAATTCGGTCTCGTTTGATGTCATGGGCGTCGCGCTAGAGAAGTAGGCAACCAGATCGTCGAAAACAGGTCTGAGGAAGATTAATTGGGAATGAGAGTTGACAGAACCAACAGTCTGTCCTGGGTTACTTATTTTTTCTGCAAAGTCGCGACCAACACGCACACGTCATGCCTCTTCATGGGTGACAAGAAAGGCTACCTGCAGCCCCTTGCACAACTGTCTCAGCTTTGCGGCAAAGGCGTGGCTATGCCTGGCCTGCCTGTCTGTCGATCGAGTCAACGGGCACAGATTGAGTAGTAGTTTTACGATGCCATTGCACTTTATTTAGGTATTATGTCCTAAATCATTACATCGTTCTTATTTTTATCGAACATGAAAAATACAATACAAGAAATAACTTAGGTAACTGCCAGCGCCATTTAGTTTGAGATTCTGCCGATAACGCGGGTACTTACAGCTGGGCGGTAACAGAATGCTCGTGACTGGCTGTGCTCCAGGCATCATAACCGGGGTTTGGTGGTTTTGGCGGCCTCTGATTGCTTTGTTATTGTACCACAGCGTCAAAAGTATGGAGACATGATCTGATCTACAGGGGTCAGGGCGCGTCGGCAGGCCAAGGCAAGGCCGCGGGATAGCCCTATACCGGAGGCAAAAATCATTATGAGTTTAATCCTAGGTGATGGAAAGGCTTAGGTCAATTATCGTAAACTTACTAGATCTTATGTTAATTGTTCTCAGTACTTAACTTTATGGTTAGAAATCTTTCTCTGCCCTGAGGCCACGGCGCGGGATGACCCTGTTCTCCTACTCACAGGTGCACCAGCAGACATAATCCATGCGTGGAATTGAAAATCGCTCATGTATGCTGCTGAAACCTGATGCGAAAGCAGTCATAGAACAATTACCTACTACAAACAGAGTAAATTCAAGAGTAGAAGGCAACACTGGATTGTCAGCCCTGGCATATGCAACACTTGATAATCATGCTGAAGCGGTCAGGCTTTGTTTGACAACTGACCAGGCTGATCCAAACAGACAGATTTCTCACCCATGGCTCTATCTAATGCAGCAGATTTTGGTCATGAAGAGGTTGTCGAATCATACTTGAGATAGAGAAAGTGGACTCTGTTTACCAGATATCGATGATAAGAACTAGTCCATCTCGGTGAAGAGGACGTTATTATTCTGGACGAATAGTTGTGGCCATAACTACATACCAGTTGCTCATGACACAAGCTTCGACTTTGACACAAATGTTGTACCGGACAGGGCGTTTCAAGTACTATAAAGATATTTAAAAGTATGGATAACTACCATAGTGGCGATAGTAAGCAGTAGTGACGTCAGCAGATGGTAAAATAGTTGATGTGGATTATTACAGAGTAGAACGAAGGTACATAAATAGACCTCTATGAATAGATGCCTAATAAGAGACCCTTTGAGTGTCTATTTTCAACATCGCAGATTTCTGACCTTCTGCTTTTGGCATTGAAGGATTGTACTAACATCCATCGTAATGAGGGGAAGATATGATGCCATGGTGTTATTGGCCCGCCTCTGGCCTGCTGATTAATCACACGATAGCGATCCTGTTACTATTTATATCTTGAGGTACCTTATCAGCCAGTCAATTCCCTCAATTATCCCCGTGAGGCTGCACCAGAATTGAACAGTCAGGCCAACATCGCATCAAAGCAGAAACCAACAGCAGCATGTCCGAGAACCAAATTACATTCTTCGATATCCCCAGCAGGTCGCCTCAGGTGTGCTGGTCGATGAATACCTGGAGAAGTCAGTCTCCATAATTGACAAACTCCATCCAGCACTAACACGAGTTTCAGCGAGATTGCTTCTCAATTATAAAGGCCTAGATTATAAAACGGAATGGGTAAGTTCTCGAAGCTAGGGTAAGACAATGTCACTAACTTGTGTAGCTCGAGTATCCTGAGATCAAGGAACGCCTCAGCGGAAAGTACGTATAACCAGTCGCATCACTTGAGCTTTCAGTAACAGGCCTTCACTCAGTGTATCCCCAAATGAAGGAGACACACTCTTCACATGCCCAGCCATTCAAATGCCAGACGGCTCGTATATAATGGACTCTTACAAGATCGCCGACGTCATCGAGGAGAAGTACCCTGGGCCAAGCGTACACCTAAACAACCCAATGCAAGGCCGCCTCCGCGCATCAATGATTAAATTCATGACAGAAATGGTCCCGATCTACGTCCCCGGCGTCGCCAAGAACATCATCGGCGAAAAGAGCATCGACTTCTTCCTCGAAACGCGTCTACAAGACGTAGGCATGCCTCTCTACGAGTACGGCGAAAAGCACTCCCCTGGAGCTTTTGACAGAGCGGAGCCGTTTGCACGTGAGATCACGGCCCTGCTGGAGGAGAATACGTCGGGGCCGTTCTTGTTGGGCGATGTGGTGAGCTATGCTGATTTCATCTGGGCGGGTATTTTGCTGTTTTTCCAGTGTCTTGGCGAGGAGTACAGGGAGGTGCTGAGAATAACCGGAGATGGAGACGTTCATACTAAATTTCTGGATGGGCTGAGACCTTGGACGGAGAGGAATACCTGATGTTATCGATAAGGGATGCATGCGAAATGAAGTCGCGTGAATTTAGGCTAATTACCTGTTCAGTTGAGCTTTCATTTCCCTGATTGGACAATCAAGACTTTGATATATATCTCGATGAATAGTATTTGGCAATATATTATCTATCCATTAACTATAATCATCACTGTCTTTTCCCCAGGTCTTATTGAAGAGAACCATTTTAATTTTTACATTTGTTAAGAGATCCAGGTGGGTCGCGTCTGCGGATCTCTATCCCCCCTGGGGTCGATGTTTTCTCCACGCCAAGTAGTTTTCTCACATCCACAAGCTTGCTTGGCTGCTTGGCGACCTCGTGGTTGCTTTTGGATAAGTTCAGAGCCCAATCACTACCCTTGAATGGCGATGTTCTGACTGTGTGCGTGAGACCGCTGGGTAAATCCAAAGCTTTCCGAGGGCCAAGAGTCTTGGTAATTGCCACGCGCAGGAAATCATCAAGCATTGAGAACCGTGACAGTGGCTCATGATGGGTAAATGACCATGTTTCAGCCTAGATGTCTCTGGGCAACCCATTCTCCAGAGTGGGTACTCGCGTAGCCTTCACGCGTTGAAGCGCGTCACAGATGTACCTACCCTAGGGTTTTGAGTATTGGAAGATATTATCATTCTACAAAGCTAGAACTATATAGAAACATCTAAGC
>JABSSZ010000778.1:0-39959 GCA_013755755.1 Fusarium sp. NRRL 25184
TTCCGTGGCCGCAGCTGTAGAGATCGCATTGAGAGGCGAAGACGGCGTTTGAGCCGTCCTCCCGAAGGCGGGCGGGACCCCGCCAGGTCCATTCACGACAGCGGGGCTGTTTTGTAGGAGGGCAGTGCGGGCTCCTCGATTGAGATTGGCAGGAGTATGGATTCCCAGGTCAAAAGGGTCCGGGACAATAGGTGGGCAGGAGGTGGCGGATGCCATCACCGCCGCCGTGGGTTGCGCGAAGCGCAGGATTGCGGTTGTTGTGGAGCACTTGTTAAGAAGATTGGTGTAATTAGGGCTACTTTCTTAACACCTGCATGCCAAGAAAGTAAGATGACAACGGGCTGGCGGTCTCTGTTTCGGATCGATTAAGTGCTCTAGGGTAAGCGGCCGCGTACTAGATCAGATGCACAAGCGCAAGGGCTAATCAAGGCTTGCAAGAAGGTGCGGTTCTGTGCAAGGCCGGGAGCCACCCTAGAGGGAGCTGAAACAACTATTTTGATCCTTCCCACTGTAACTAAGCTTATGCAGCTACATATCGCCAGAGAGTCAACAAATCATCCAGTAAGAACGTGGGGTAGGCAATTTATGTAAGCGGGCAGTTTGTCTTATATAGCCTTGCTAGACCCGGATATACCTGTTTAAGAGCGAGCAGGACAGGGTGATTGTATACTATCCGACGAAGGATCTTGTGGCAGAGCTTGCTGACTTATTGGGTTGCCCATCCTATACAGCTGACTCTGGTACGGAGGAGGAGAGAAGGGTGATTATAGAGCGATGGTTAACAGCTACTGACTCGCCTGCTATTCAGATCAATATTGCGAGATATGTTAGCCACTATTTGGGAGAGATATGTAGCGATTGAGGAGAACTCTCGGAGTAGTTTATTCCGTCTACTACTCGTTGTCATGCGTGAGAGGCGGAGATTGTGGCCTGACTATATGCAAAGTGCTGAAGCCAACAATTAATAGGCTAGCATAATCCAGTCCGCTCAACTAATGAATTTCAACAACCTGCTTTCTGCAAACCAGAGGGTCGTATCCTTCTGGATTACAATTATCCCAAGAACAGTAGATGTCCCGTCCACAATCACCCATTAGTCCTAGCGCAATACAATGCCCTACCAGCTCATACCGCTCCGCATGCCCTATTTGCCTCAATCTTGTGGAATTACTGATAGGTCTGATCAGATAAGGGGGTGCTAACCCGGGTAAAAGTATGATTTTATCCCCAGCTGCAGCCCCAGGAGGAACTAGGCACATTCTCCCTGTTTGAGAGATGGCGAACCTCAATCCTAGTAGTCAATTACAAAATCAATTGTAGTAGAATTGATTTTCCTGCCCCGCTTTACAGGGGGTAGAGTTGAATTTATCGACAGGGGTAGAGTTGATTTTTTGTTAACCAATTGAAATCCGTCAATATCTTACATAAGGTACGCGACGCGACAACCGCGTATAGCAGCTAGAGTTGTAACTTCCACTTTTATTTTAGCAGGTTGCCGTTGAATTATCCTTACTTATCATGACAGAACTGAGCCCTTTTATATATCTTAAAGCTTATCGAGTGCTAGTATGCCAGATATGTCACTATGGTTGTGTATCAGATGAGGTACCTACTCATTTGCGCAATAGGCACAAATATATGACACCAGCTGCGCGACATCAGGCGGTGGAGGCTGTCGATAGGCTCCCTGGAATTATTAAAAACCAATCACAATTAGCCGCTGAATTCCAGTTTCCGCCTCCTACAATCCCCCCGATTCTAGAGCTTGACCCCCCGCAACCCGATGGGCGAGGATGTTCAATATGCCAGCTTGTTTTCCGGGATGACCAAAAGATTCAACAACACTATGCCACTCAGCATCCTGGACTAATCCTCAAGGTCGCGGAAGGCCCAGGATACATGATGCTCATGCACGGTCCCAAAAACCATGGAGAGAGGGTGTTATGTGCCAGCGGTTCTTTCGATCCAGAGCGGCCAGTGGCTGGTTCGAGGTTGGCCGTAAGCTGGCAGGCTGTGGGTACACCTTGGAATCCAATGGGACAATCATCACAAAGCAGCCAATGCGCAGCAGCAAAGTATCACCAGAAACGCGTGCACATATTGATGAGGTGTTAAAACGCGAGAGGACGCATCGGGATGCTGAAACTCAACCAAGCTTCTACAGCAAGGCTCTCGGCTATGACTCCTTCGCAGCGACAAGCTTGTGGCTAGAGCGTACAAGATGGCAAATCACATATAAAAATGTCCGGCGAGACATCCTACAGGCAATGACACGCCTCCCTAAAATCAGTCCATTGGGGACAGACTATATTCTTGGACAAGGTCCATCCGAGGGCGATCCCGATATTATAATCCCCAGAAAGGATGAAGAAAAGATAACGTGTTTCTTGAGCGCTGTTGATGCCATGCTTGATCGATGTGAACTTACAGCGCAAAACACGAGTCGGGTTCTTCTATGCTGGGTGGCTAGTTCCAGACTCGATATCTGTCAAGCGAAGCCATTTGCCCTCAAAGTCGAGCAAAATACACGGAAGAGGTATCGACTTTTGTGGAAGCGGTTCATCGCGTTCACATACGAGCATACCTCCTGCCGGATGTATTCAGAGAGCAGGAAGTCAACATTCGCCTCGATGCACGAATAGCGAGTCAAGTAAAGCACCTATGGGAACACCATGCGTGGCAACATATCGGCATGGCGATACCAAGCTGGCCCAGAGCGCATAGGCTGGACCACGATCCAGACATATCCCAGCAATGCAACTACAAAAACATCGATATTAATCTTCTTAACCGCTATGAAAGCCCATATAGCAATGGCACAAGCAGCATATCTGGCGAAGGATCCAGTGATGACTATGAGAATAGTAAAGAAGGTGATGGGGAAGGGAAGGCCCAAGGAGACTGTGGCCCTTAGCAATACAGCAGGAGTCGTTATTCACCAAGTTGATATGCTGCCAAAGCAGACATATCACGTCTTTATAGATAACCTCTTCTCCTCGCCTAATCTCTTCCGTGCCCTTCGAGAAGCCGGTCACAGGGCTATAGGCACAGCCCGCCCTAACTGTGGCATCACCAAGGAGCTTAAGCTTGCAAAAGGGAAGGATAAGGCAGGTGTCTCAGGCTTCAGGTACTACATTAGAACAGAAATGCTAAAAGTTAAAACTATATCCTAGGCAGACAAACAATACCCTAATCTATGTATTATAAGGCTTTTTCTTAATATTAAATTATTGCTAATAGAGTAGTATTTAGCCTATAATTGCAACTTCTTTTTTTCTCCCTAGAGTCAGAAGTTAGATTAAGAACCCTCCTTACACCTTATAACTTTCCATATTAATAGCGCTCTATAATAAGCTGCATCCTTAGTAAGTCCTCCTTAAGAAGCTTATCCTTTTTCCGTAGGTAGGAAAGAAGACTATTGTGCTCAGTTGAGGCTGTTGTGCAGTCCTTAGTCTTGAAAGTCGCCTCTACGATGTACTCGACTCCTGTGCCTGTGCGGTTGCGGATAGGCCAGACCCAAATGTAGTCCGTCAGGAACTTGGAGATAGGACGTCTTGACAACTACAGGTTACTATGACCATTGAGGCACGAAACAGACTCGGTCACGTAGGGCTTGGCGCCGAATGAATCTATCGATTCGACTACCCAGTCCACAGTTGTCCATCCATGGCATTCGAAACTTTGATCGCCGGATTGAAGTATTCAATCTGTTATAGTCGAGGGTGCTCTAGGTGCTTGAAAGATTACCGGTTTTCGGAGCTGTTCTCAATCGAAGTATGGAACTCTGTCGGCGGTTTGCCGCCGTTTGGAACGGCAGTGATGAGGCTGGGAGCTATCGATTTTCGGTAGCCGATACCGCCCTTTGGGACAAAGCTTTGACACTTACCTAGGCTGGGGTGGCGCGTTACATTGGCACTACGCATTACATCCGTAAAGTGAAGTTATACGCCTCTTACTGCCCTATGAGTTCCTTCTGAATCATATTTACAGCAGGCTTGTTTGGACGAGGATAATAGGTCTAATATTAACGAAGCTCCACTTGAAGCTGGATGAGTGAAGCAAGCCATGCCGCCTCATAACGCACTATAACTAGTTCTCCAGCCTCCCGACTAAAGTCAAATTCGAAGCAGCGGTCTAATCTAAATATGAAGCGATAATCTAACTAGTTTTTGACTTAAAGTATTACGTATTTCCTCAGCAGCCTTAAGGCTTCACAGCGGTCGCGATCTGCCTTTTTGGCTGTGAGCGGCAAACTCGGCAAAACAAATTTTGACCGTAGAAGACGAAAGACTAGGTTACTGCTGCTGAAACGTTGCGATTTGAACTATATTTACATGCTGTTCTAACCGTGCTAGCCTAGGTTCTCTAAAGCCGTAGATTGCCATGAAAATTTATCCCTAGCGCCATAAAAGTCATTAAGCTTCCATTGGCAACGATCCTCCCTCTACCGTCTTTGCCAGTGGATGATTCTGAAGATTCTTAGCTTCTTTTTTCCGAGAGTGATGTCACGGTTGCCACATCTGGTCTTCACCGCTTGGCAAGCTGAAAAGCTACAGACCTGTGTAGCGTGATAGCTGGCTATACCCGCCTTCCACTCCGCATGGCTATATAGTCTGCTATGCTTTAACTATCATAAGAAAATAAATCACAAATTATTTTCGAAGCGACGAAGATGGCTGACCACACATCTCCTGTTCGATGTATCGACTTACCTTCACAGGGTCCAGTTGATCTGAAACATAGCAGATTCAGTATTACTCGTCCCATTATTACTATCGAAAAGGCTGGTCATGACTATTTTATTTCAACGATCTTCCAATTAGAGCTAAGCAGCATTACAACAGACAGAAGGTATCTCGTCCTTTCTAGAGTGAGGTGTGGCTAGTGTCTTTCTAAGCATATTGCTAAGATAAAGTTATCTCTAATAAGGCATGAATTCCTTTCCGAAGCGTTGACCTTGAATACGAACATGAACACAAAGAAGATTTTACGGTGTACCCCATGACAAGTAATACATCAGCTTGGACAGTCACAGACGGTAGGGTGAGGACATTCAGCCTTGGTGTCGCAGCAGGAGGTCCTCCACCTGTGGCTAATGTCACAGCTAGCCTGTCTTGGAACAGAAGTATTACACTTGAGCAGATTTGCACTGTATGGACTGTTGGTGCTGGTCCGAGTTCGTGGTGTAAACCAACTCACAAAGAAGAACGCATTCGACTGACGTTATATAGGAACTGAAACGACTTATGGCTGGCATTGGAGATCATCCGTGCGAGATGATGGACTTGCTCTACCGAACCCAATTCCCCAAGAATTGCAGAACAATGTCTCCTGGTGCGTGGAAGTTCGACGACGAGTGGCGGATGATATGGATGATGGCGCTACTGTTAGTGACGTCTTAGATCGTCCATTCAAATTCAATATTACCGTAAGATTTGGTATGAAACCCTACGTCGTAATAATCTAACAATATTTGTATAGATTGAAATGCTCCGAAAAGGAAGCAGAATCGCGGCTTGGCATCGTGAAAAGCTTACACGGAACGCTTTCCACCGGTGCAGTAACCAAGGTAAAGACTTTACAATCGGAGGCCCAAACCTTTCAGACGTTCCTGGTGTCCAAATCCCAATGGGAAATACAATCTCGGTACCTGGAGTTTTACGGGCGATCCGAACGGTGAGCTTATATGAGATTTTTACCTAGCATCTACTGGCTTAGTAGCTAAAGCTATTATTAGACACCAAATTCGGGAGACAATCATGTAACAATACCCGATACGTTCCCCGGAGACCCAAGGCCGCACCCGGGCCCTTTTTTAGCTGTTGTTCCTCAAAGAGGCGACCAAGTACAGGCTCATAACCCAATGCTCTCTGTTACCGATTTGAGGGCAAATCCGAATTTTTAGCCCCCCGTATCAGGTCCTGATACACGAAATCATGGCCCGTGCACGCCACGCACCCCTGTCACGGCAGATCGGATGGTTTAATAACAGTAATTTCCGCCAAGTTAGATTTAGTTTATCTCCTTTCGAATCATCTTTCTTATTACTTTGCGATTATGTAATGAAGTTCTAAATAAGGATGGCTGATGATAATATCTTTCCTACCTCCAGCTCTTAATCGATCCTCAGGCCCAGCTCCTTATCTGCATTCAGGAGCAATGCGGCTTTGCCCTTTCCTCCAAGCCTTCCCAAGTGAACGAGCATCTTAGGAAAAGGCATAACATACCGATCAACGACCGGCGTAGAGTTGTTCGTCGTTTGAAGAACTGTAAGCCTCCACTGCTGGATCCTGCCAACGCGCTGCTACGCTAAAATGAGTCCCTGTATGATCCTAACCTACTCAAGTATTCACGACAGGAACGGGGCCCAACATCCGAAATCTGCGCCGAATTCGTGATAGTGACGTAAATACCGGCCGCTATACTCGAAACGGCAAACAAAAGTTGTCTTGGCACCCTGATTGACCCCACATTATGGGATTTGTCTGGGATTTGTCATCCGTTGTCCGTTGTGTCGGGGTATATATGCTCCGCCTTAAACCTTTACCTGTCAGGCATTACGTATATTCGGTCCATTGATTCAGATTGGTGTATTCGTGTTGTGCTGTTCTAAATCTACCCCCGAACTCTCTACTATTTACGTGCGAAATCTTAAAAGATCCCTGTTTGCACGTGAGACCCCAGCGTATGCCTTCTGTTCAGCATTACCTCGTTAGGCAAACAAAAAGGACGTGCCAAGACTTTCAATATGACAGGATCAGATGGATTGAGAAAACCATCCGACCCAGCCGCAGGATTTCCTTTTATTGTCTCATCAAATCTGGAGAACGTCGATGCAGTCACGAGGAAGCTCATCAGAAGCCATGTCATGCAAGTGAAGAAGAAAAAGTTTCGTCCAGACAAGGGTCAGCCAACGATCGGCAGGAGGGCAAGGACAATGGTTGTTCACACTCAGACAGCACGAATCAAGCTGGAAGAAGTGGGCAGCTTATATACTTCACTAATACCTAGTCGTGTCGGCTCGGATTTGTCTTTTGCCGAGTTTACTGCTGATATAGAGCTGCCGATGCTTTTAAACATAGCTAAAGGTTCGTAACTCAGGCTTCCAAGAATCCTCCGGCTTACTAACATGAACTAAGTTACGCCATTCGCAAGAAAGGTTATCTTCCCTCTAAAGGTGGCGATTGGCCTTCAGGAAGAGAACAATGAGGGACATTACCCCATTGCACGAGACGCTGTTGGTCTTCACATAACGGCGTTCGCAGTGGAAAGCTTCATCGACAGGGTTCTTCGCCACCGGGAGAGCATCATCAATTTAGCGGCGTTGCTTCACTTCCAGAAAGGCCTGACACTTCTGAAGGAAAGGTTTCTAGGGGAAGATGAAGAACTCAAGATTTCCGACTCTACAATCAGTGTGGTCTTGAAGCTTGCTGAAGCTGCACATTTCGACGGGGATTATCAGACATCAAAGCAGCATATGCAAGGCCTTCGTAAAATGGTGGACCTGAGAGGAGGTATATATGTGTTCAGGGTAAAGCCCTTGAAGTAGGGATGTTGAGGTAAACTATACCAACAACTTATAGCCATCGGCTAGAAATACTGATCCTTCGTAGGTGCGATCTTAGCATCGCGATGCACAATGGGTCGAGCCATGTGTTCTTCAGTCAGCCTTCACAGCCGGTTCCGGATTATCCCCATAATCTACTGCGAGTTTGGGACGACAAGATGTGTTCCCAAGAGTACATTGAGATTTCTGAAAGCTTGGACAGTAGTTTGGCGGCAGCTTGGCGAGTTATGAGAAGATTTTGTGTGCTAGTGAATATTAGGATGCAGACTCAGCGGTTAATACGCCCGCAGACTATCCATGAAACGATGACTGCGGTAATGTATCGCCTGCTGCGCATGGACTTCACTGCCGGCTCGATCAATGAAGCTATACGACATGGGCTATTGGCCTTTTCTTACCATGTGTTCCTGCAGTGGCAAGATATCAAACTCCCTTACCATTGCTTTCCTACTATCTACAAAAACTGCGTACTGGGCCTCGAGCTTGTCGATGGAATACCTTCTCAGCTGATGATTTGGCTCTTAATGACTGGAGCTCTTTCACTGTTCAGCACATCAGACGAAGTATGGATAAGGGACGGTCTGCGAAAGCAAGCTGATAAATGCTGGGTAAGTAGTTAGAAAGAAATGCAAGACATTTTGAAGTCGTTTATGTGGATTTCCTTGCTGGACGAACAGCCAGGCAAGCTTATTTATGACATGACTTATCTAGAAAAAAGCTTGGAATAGAAAATTCAATAAAATTAAGGCAAGGCACGCTTTATGCTATTAGTGAAAGGCTCCTTTTAGACTGTTTAGACTAATAAAAGCTGACAAACGTGGTCCGATCCTCAGACGCTGTCACTGGATCGATAGTCTAGACACATTGGCAGACAGAGTTTCCTGAATCAAACATCGTTTCAGCTGATCTAATCTCGCAGGGGCCTATTGGCTTCACATTCGGTCGACAACAGGGCAACGCTGACATTTTTCGTCTTGTAAAACTGCGAGCCGTGGCAGGTCACACGGGTCATTACCTGGTGTCTGTCCTTCTAGAAATGGTGTACTGCTCCTGGGAAGAGTCAAGAGGATACCCTAGCTCATTGGTTGCTGCGGCAAGAGTCCCTGGGCTATGCTCTTACGTATAGCCAACTAACTTCAAAGCTGCAGGGGGTCGGCGTTGATTATTCAGACTCGTAGGTAACTTACGCATCCGAAGATTGCCCAAAATAAAACAGGTACTAACGTATCTCACTACCACTCCGTCTACCCTTACAGGTATCCTCGTGCCCTACTTAAGGATGTAAACCAGAAATGCGCCGCATTTCCACTTTTGCACCGATCAGCGTTTCTGTATCTTTACCCTAAATTTCCCCTCCAGAAATGCGCGACATTTCTTTCCACCTAGGCCCAAGTAACAGAAACGCGAAACGTGCAGCGTTTCTATTACAAGGGGCCGTGTCAACCCTTATAGAAGTCCACACTTATAGGTGCTGCAGTCTTTTGATTTTTTCTTGACATCCTTATTAAATGTAATGGCTTTATTATAAAGACCGGCTCTAAGAATTGTTGGAAAATCCGGGAATCCCCCTTCCCTTCAGGGTTCAGACTGTTAGTCTGAAAGTCCTAGATTTAAAGTTCAAAGTCCTAGATACAGTCATCTAGAGATATAAGCCCGAGAAGAACTCTCAGCTCAATAATGAACAATCAAGTTTCATAAAAATATGTTTTTTCACCCAACACTACTGCGCAATATAAACAACAGTTCCCGCTCATGATGTAGACCTACTTTATCCGGTATACAGGTTTCGTATGCTATTTGATAACATTATTCTGTCTATCTATCACCAACCGATCACTTTTTTTCCTTTTGTTTTATAACAATGAGCATGCTTTGTTGGATAGCTTGCTTAGAGCATTTACAGTGTGACAGAGATCGACCTCATCTGCTTGCCTGTTGGTAACTAAGTACCTAACCCTGTTGATTCTATACTGATCTTAGTAAGGCAGGCACGAAATTGAAATTGAACACCGATATGCACAAGATTCCAGTCTGATTCCAAACATTGCAGATATGGACCTAGGGAAGGGATAGAATCATAGCCCAAGCCAATCACAATCAAGTATATATCTAGCCACAGGCATTTAATTCAAGCCCTAGCTAGCTTCCTCATACACACGAAGCACCTTTCTGAGCGACAGGCCTCGCGACCGTTGTTGGCGAAAGGCTGTGGCGGTGGCCTTTTGTGGCTAAATTTACAACTTCGGTATGGTTACCAATACAAGGTCGTCTGGTAAGCAAAACACTATAAGACTGTTATTTTAGCAAGACAAAGCATGTGTCCATAATAGTTTTCTTCTAAGTTGATTAAAAGACTGGGACGTAATAACTGCTATCAGAATGCGGAATACTGAATTAAAACTATTGAGGGTTGAAAGAAAAGACCGACGTTGTATTATTGGCGCCTATTCCTGGATTATCTCCGATTTTCATTATTCATGAGAGGGATCTCCTTGAATGTACATTTTTAGATGCAGGGACGTAATGTTGATAAGTAGATATCGTACCATGACAGCTTATGTGCACTGCAATACAGTAAATCTTTCTCATACCTTACGGTAACCCATAAGAACGAGACACTTATGTGGCGCAAGACCTGTGTAGCTTCCAAGTAGGCGGCTATCCATTGGCCTTGGATGACTTCTTAACTATCGGGATGAGGCTACTTTTCTTACTGTAGGATAAGAAAAGTGGAATGAAGTTCTAAATTGATCACTCTCTGAGTAGTCTATATTATGTTGAAGTGTATTTATCGTAATGAGGCCTTTCTATGATCTCTCACCGTGAGAGATCCGTAATTTCATCTGTCAACACTCTTGGATGTTTCGTTTGGAGGTTATGACAAGGAAGCGACGTATGTATTATATGTGTATTGAAGCATGAGATGTGAATAGTCAGCCGCTAATAAATCAGTTGCTAGCTTGTATAATTAGAATAAGCTAAGCTAGGAGTGCGCCAATAATTCATAGGCCGGTTGATGGCTATTATTCTACAGTGCTACTCCTGAACATGACTCACCACATAGGCGTGAAATGGACTCTTTCCTGTCATCCTTTGTCACTACTCCTTGACGATTGCGTACTTAAGCCAAAAACTACTTGTTAAGTTTAATACCTACATGCAGTATCGAGAAAAGGTCCTTCCATTATCCACTCTCTTTCCACATATCATCCCTGGAGCCGACCAGCCTCGACCACATTCTCTTGACGATTCAGCCAGTACCGGTAACTGCAAGTCTATGTCCATCTCGTCCGTTGGGTAGTAGGCTTCTTCTAAGATGATATTTGCTCTACTTTCTAGACAGATTTCTTTCTCCTCACGCCACCGATCAAGTATCTCATCCGTTTGATGGAGATGATGTACCGCAGCTCTTAATTTAGCACTCTATATGAAAGACGTTTATCAATTTTATGTTTAGTCCTGTCGTCTACTTCAATTTGTGTTTAATTTTATTTTTTATTTTTGGCTACTCGGGGCTATTGGTCTCTTTTTATCGCTATGTAATCCTTATTGGGTAGGCAACGATGTCGAGTTGATGGTGTTACAAGCGTGGATTTCCCACGAGCCACGTACGGAGTCAAATAACTGGCATAAGCAATCCCAAATTTCGCCGTCGCCAAAACCTCGATAAGTCAACTCACATAAGCAAACCCGGTGTAGTCATATAGTCCGTTTCTTAAGTAGTTAGTCGATGTTAGCGCCGCATTCCAAACACGAGGCCTTCTCAGTCCAAGTCTTATCACCACCTGTTACGTTTTCACGCAGGTCGCGGATCTCCCACGCTGTGGGGCCGTCTTGCATTTTGAGGTTGGCCTCAAAGAGTCCTTGGTATGGCTTGGAGTCTGCGATCTTCTTCTTGCAGCCTCCCTTGGCTGATCCCTTAACCGATGCGGTGGCGATAGACTTAGAGGGTGTTGGCCCAGCTGTTGGGGTTTCTATCTCACGACGGGTTTCGCGAACAGCCTTCTTGACGTGGATATTATCTTGAGTTGTCTCATCCCGGACATTGACCGTAGACTGGGTCTTCTGCTCCTCAGCATCGATGGGCGATAGAGGATCCGCTGCCTCCTCGAGCTTCTTTTTCTCCACCATCGATCCCTCGGTTCGATGAGGTTTATCGGTTCCCAGTCGTTCGTAGACTTGCATGAGAATGTCGTGGGCCATACATTCCTGATGCATCCATTTCCCGCACTCCGAGCTCGTGCATCCTATAAGGGTCTTATCGGGGTTGGCGGGAGTTTGGCATTTGCATATAAGTTCAACCGACTATATGCATATTAGCGCTTGCGGAGACAAGATGAGGTACCACGCAACATACGGAAAGCTCCGAGGTACGGCAGTCGTATGCTTGACGCCAGTAAAGCTCGTCTGTAATCTCCTCGTCATCGGACTCAATCCATTGATTGACGGTGACGGGCCCTGTAACACTGACAACATTAATAATATCCACTAGAAAAGTCGGTTAGACGCGCTGCAGCACCGCATAATATCGGTCAGTATGCTAGAACATACTGTGGTTGGAGGCGATAAGTTCCTTAGCGCCGTGGTACGGCTGGCAACCTTGAACAGTCTTCTTGCCGTCAAGGGTTCCGGGAGGCAGCTCATAGGGCCAGTACATCCAGTACACGCGGGCGTAAACGTGATGCTCATCAGAAGCACGAATCTCGAGGACGCGCGCGACCCATTCATCATTGTTTTTCTCGAAACTACCTTTGCCATCACTTTGAGACTTTTGTTGCTCAATAGTAAACTCGTTGGCAACCTGAACGAACCCTTCGCTGTAGTACTTGACGTTGTTGACTGCCAAGAATCAGCCATAAGCCCCTCAGTCTGAACGACGGCGAGATTTCATCGGATACTTACGGACAAAGCTGTTGTAGCGCGTCATATCTTGCCATCGCTTGCCGGGCTCGACCGTATAGTATAGATCCATGGTGTCGTGTGTCTCGAAGCTGCCTGTTGGTGAGAAGGGAGATATTTGGATTTGAACCCGTTTATCATCATCTTGGCCGTCGCGCTTCCGCTTCTTATTCTTGTGACGTTCCTGTGCGGCTGGCGAAAGACCCGTCGCGTAAGAAATCGTAAAAGGGCAATAAGCGCGGTTCTCCTCCCCGACAGATCGCGATCTCTTGCGATTGCCCATTGTGGCGTTTTGACGCGGTCAGGTATGCCCGCGTCGAGAGTGGAGAGAAGGAGGGGGGTTTGCAGATACAAGCAATGAGTCGCGCAATGAAAGGGCAAAGAAAAAGTATAACAGACAAGGGAAGAATGAAGAGATTGTTGTGATGATCAGTGTAACGAATCTGCGATTTCGCATCAGTCAGTTGTCTTTGAGAAATGAGCCGCGGGAGGCCTGCGTTGTCATTTCGCGCTTATCCTTACGTCATCAAACTGGGTTTTACGATTGGCAGGGAACGGCCCTGGAGTGGAGTTTGCTTGGCGCCATCTGGCTTGATGAGGAAAAACAGGGCCCTTTCAAACGTCTCACATATACATATACTCCGTTCATTTATGATATATTGATAGATCATGGGACGGTGATAGGGAGCTATGATGGATAAAGTGGGCCAGGTTCGCTTCTTCGTGATAGCGAATGGTGTGTCTGTTAGTTGACATGGATATGGTTAAAAGCAGTGATACAGGCTCCACACCTGATTAAGGAGACTTTCAACTGTGTTATAGATGTGTTATTTGTAAACATGGATGTGGCTGAAAGCCAGAGGTGATTCTCTATATAATAAGGCATATTTTCTCCAAACTTTCACGATTTGGGCTTAAACGGTAAAACGAACACAGTTCTCTCCCAGCACAACAATTGGGCTTCTCATGCTTGATAAAAGAATAAGAGCTTGTGATCATTTAGTTCAAGGATACACGGTTATGCTTAAACTTAGTGGTGGGTTCATCGAAAGGAGTAGAGCTAGGCCCGATGATGCTGCTTGATCAGTCACTTAATCTTTGATATCTAACTACTTGTTCCGACGGGAAAGAGTATACGGATGGTTTCTCTTGGCAACCAGTATCTACCCACACGACTGGATGGATGGCATAACGTATATTGAATCCGGAAGAGACCTGCCCTGAACCTTTCGGTTCCCTCAGAAGCAGCGCTCGTCATATGTCAACTCAATCAAATCAATCGAATCACACATTTCTAAAGTTGAAATAATTGACATATTACATATGCATCATGTGATCGTCTAATCTCGAGGGAAAATCCAGATCTTCCCGAACCGCTACCCTACACTAGATAGTCGCAGATGGAAGTCTACTCTCAAATAGCGGGGGATTAGCGGCAAAGCTAAGTATCTGCTATCGTGATCTAACGCATGACCCCACCGCGCGTGTGCAATGTGGAACGCGTTTTCCAACCATGTCGCGCCATCAAAATAATCCCTTCTACACATGGTTTTTATTCCATTTCACCAGTAGGATGTCGAACTCGCCACTCTCCCCGTCGCCAGCTGGCTTTCCGCCAACAACATTGACACCTTGCCCTACACCTCCTTCTTCCGTCTTCTCACGATTGTCTCAGCCTAAAACGGTCGCCAAGCAGTTGGAAGAGAATGCCGTTGAAGCTTTACCTCCTAACCCGACTATTGAAGATCTGCCCAAGATTACCTGGAAGAACCGTCGCTTCGTCCAGGAGGATTTGTTAGCTCGAAAAGGTGCAAAGAGCAGGAAGAGCTGGATTAGGTCGCACGGGACCTTCCTAGTCGAGCTGAACTATCAGGATCTACCGATAAGTCACGTCTGGTGTTGCAATCGATGCGATATGAGAGGCGCAGCGGAGTTCTTTTCGGTGCAAGCCACGTCTTCCGCAGCGGACCATCTTCGAAAGTCTGTGCTTATCCCGTTCAATCTCATTGACAAGATATCCAGCAGCTGACAGACCTGCGTAGAGCTCACCGGATCACCCCAGCTAGCCAGTCTAGCGAGCCAAGTCCTGGTGATGAAGGTGTCATTGATATTCATTCTGGTGCAACACCGAAAAGGCGCCGGCTTGAACAGAGCGCTATACCAAGGGCGAAAATAAAAGCCATCCAAGAACTAAGCGTCGGCTTCGTCATTGATAGCGATGTGCCATTCACCATCTTCGAGCACAGCTTTCTTCGGAAGATCTTCAACCATTTCGACAGCGATTTAGTGGTCCAGATGGCGTGGAGTGGTAGTTCTGTCACTAGAGAGATGTATTGACTCTTTGAAGCGAAGCGGGATACCATCAAAGCAGAGCTCTGTAACGCTTTGACAGCGGTGCATATTAGCTTTGACCTCTGGATGTCACCGAATCGCTTTGCAATCATGGCTGTATTTGCGCACTTTATAGATTAACTGGGTCATTAGAAATCCCGTCTGCTGGCTCTGCGTCGTTAATTTGGTGCTTATAGTGGCGAGAACCTCGCCGGTTCTCTGATCGATATCGTCTACGAATGGGAGATTGAGGGGGGCGCGTTAGCTGTGCCATCTCTGATAACATGACGGCAAATGATACTTGCCTGTACTATATGTACCAGCGGCTCGATCCATCGATGAGTCCTGTTGATACCAAAGCCCGCCGGATGCGATGCTATGGGCACACGCTTAATCTCGTCGCGCGTGCCTTTCTCTTTGGCAAAGACGCCGAGTCATTCTTAGGGTTAGTTGGAGTCTGACATTAACGGCATACGCGGTCTTGTTGAGCAGGACCTGGATCATTGGCGCACGAAGGGACCCATTGGTAAGCTCCGCAACATTGTCAAGTTTATCTGTTTATTGCCGCAGCGGAGCGAACAGTTCAAGCGAGTTGCCCGGGAGCAGGATCACGAGGAATACCGGCTCTGTGAGGAATCTATGGCCGAGCTTGAGGTTGTCATGAATAACGAAACGCGGTAGAACTCTACTTATATAATGATTGAGAGGGCTTTGCGAAAGCAGATAGATATTAGAGTATTTATCTTTGTAACTTAAGAAGAGGAAGACGGGGCAAGATGGATCCCGGCGGAGGATATATTATCTAGCGAAGACTGGCGGGTTCTTGGCGAAGTTAACGAGCTTCTTAAATCTATATACCTTTAGATGATGCGGACGTAAGGTTGGGGTAAAGGTGATAGCTATGGATGCCTGTAGGAAGTGCCGATAGGAATGGAATATCTGTTGGAGCATTTTGAGGACTAGAAGGTCTTCTATAGTGAGGTTATGGAGGAGATGATGGGAGAAACTCAAGTGGATGCTGCAGAGCGGATTGTAATGGCGTCAGCAAATTTCCGAGAGTCCAACAGTCGGCCAAGCCGCATTTGCCGTCTCCCTGCCCACTTTAAGGAGGATGAGGTTTACGCGCTACCACAGCAGAGTTAACCTCCGAGATTCGTAGAATCTGCCTTACTGTTGTATTCTCGGGCTGATTATTCTACAGCGATTAGCGTCCAAGATGTCGCAAAAGAGCACATTACCAGCGGACCATCGAGCCTACATCCGGGCACCAATCAACAACGGTTGGAAGAAGCTGAATGAGTATTATGACAAGCTCGGAGAATCTCCCTTGTTTGCGGCAGCAATCATTCTTCACCCGAGGTTCGGGATCAGCTGGTTAGAGGCGACTTGGGTGTCTGAGGAGCAACTTGATTTCTATCGTGGGACTGAATAGGGTTGGTCTTTCAATAGGGCTTCCAGGGCCTGTGTGTTACAGAACTTGCTTTTTGGGAGACATAGTTGATACCAACCTCTGTCTGGAAGTTTGGACCTCCGGGCAGCCGGTCTGATCAATCGTATGACCCTCGTGACAAATGCAAATGGGTGAATTATTCAACAGAGTGCCAAGTATGCTGCAGGTAGGCAGTAGCAGGCAGCATGTTCGGTAGCATCTGAACTCATGTGAGAGGTCACCACAATATATATTGAGAAGTATCAATAAAATTAGACGACTCCTCAAGTACTTCAGCATCCACAATCTTACAATCTTATCAAGTGATAAGATCTAATTGACCAATCAGGAGTGAGTAGAGTGGGTAGCTCTACCCACTTTTACTCTACTCTACCTGGGTAGAGTAGGTAGAGCTCCCTCTACAATGCCCAAGTATGAGGATTGTCGAGAGTGTTAGTGGTGATACCTCCAGTGTTGTCTCCAGTGGTATCGAGAGTAAGACCGGAAAGGCTGCCTCGACCGCTACGAGCACCGAGGCTTCTAAGTTGATACGGATATTATAGGTATGTGCCAAGTGTTGCGGTCGTGGTTACAGACTGGGGTGATCGACGGCCTGGACGAATTGTTTCTTCCTGTCGAGGAGAGTACTGGTACTGGGGCGGATGAGATATCGTGGATAGCGGTGGGATGTGAAGACAAGAGGATGGAAGAGCAAGGGTGGGAATAGCTTGGCTTGGGGTTTAACGACTTCAACCAGTGGACATTCAACTCAATTTGACTCGCAATTGATCAACGCCACTGGGGATTATGATTGACCAGGTCAACTCAACGCAACTGAAGCATTTCGTTGATTGAATTGAATGGTTCCCATCCTTGTCTTTCACCTTGTCGCTACGGCTATGTTTTTGGTCCACCATACCCAAGCTCTCGAAGACCTTGACCCGGATGACTTTAACAAGTGGACAAAAACAGGGCCGGTTGGAAAATTACACAACCCTGTCGTCTGGATCAATTGATCGAACAAGGCAACAGTCATCCAGCGCAGACTACAAGATGATGACCCTGACAAGAACTACTCCGGCCAAGGCAGAGTCAGCGGATCGGCCAGAGTCCAGCTATCTTTCTGCCTGCATCAACTCTGCGTGGGCCAAACCTAATTAATATTACACCAAGCTCGATGAAACACCGATTTATTACGCAGACACTGTCCTTCATCCTGGAATACAATGGGCGTTCTTGACAAGGGCATACAGCGGAAGGGAGGGTTGGATTGACAAGGCTCGATATCTCATCCAAACGCTTTGGGAGGAAGAGTATAGGGATCTTCCCGCCCAGCGGGAGATCGTTGACAGCAATCTTCCTGTAGCCGTGAGGGCACGGGAGTACAATCCCTTTGACTCATTCCAAGATGAGCTTATGTCGTATCCGAACTCCGAAGAAGAATCAGTCGCCGATGAGTTCGAAAGGTGGCAATCTACAAAGCAGGACACATTTTCAAAGCACGATAATCCGCTTGAATACTGGTCTGCCAAGCCGTGTGAGTATCCTCGTGTAGCGAAGATGGCGATTGACGTCTTATCAGTCACTGCAATGGCTGCCGAATGTGAGAGAGCATTTTCTCCCGCTGGCAGTATGGTCTCTCCTCAGCGGACTCGTTTGGACGCGAGGACAATTGCAGTTACCCAAACGGTTAGGTCATGGCTGAAGGCAGGACTTCTAGAAGGATATGACGGGCTGCTAAAGGAGACGAGTGGCGAAGTGGCCGGGGTAGTTACTTAGTGGTTAGTGCATATCGTATTTAGAGTAGTAGATAGAAGTATCCATCTATATCCACATGTAGCCTACCTCTATCTATCTACATTCCGTTTTATGACTAAGCACCTACATCTATCTACCTTGGGTGTCGGTAGATAGATGTAGATAGATTCCCCACCCGGGCTGCATACCATCTGTCTCTGCATTAGCCTCCTGCAGCCAAATTCCATGGATCGGTGCTCGGTGGCGCTGACGTTATCAATTGCCACAGCCTGGTCGGGCGGAGAGTGATCCCTCCTGTAGATAGATGTATTATACATATTAAGCCAGCCACTGCGATTTCCTCACCAATTTGACGACCGGACACTGGTCGGGAATTTGATCACAGCATCCTAGTTCGAGAGTGCTGGTGATTGGCAGACAGGCAAAAGAACTGGGCATCGCGGTGGACATTAGACGATTTGAAGACGCGAGCCTTTTGCCACTTATGCAATTAGGGCCTCTGGTAGATTGAATACGATGAATCCGTTAATACCTGGATACTACGTATTCATTGGTGGATGGGTGCCATTAGATGTTAGTTGATGATCAGCAAACTCGACAATGCGACAGGTCCTAGAGCTCTCTGTGCCAGAAACCAGGCTCGGTCTTCTCCTCTCGTTGGGCGGTTGTGCGTTTGCTGGGTTGCTGCTGTTCGCGGCAGGCAGCTGGCCATGATGTTTATCAATACCCGACTTTTTCGTGATACTGTTGCGTGAGAACTCAGCACAGATGTCGTTACCCCTGAAAGGCAGTCAGTTAGCTGAAATAGCCAGGATGCAAAGTACGCCTGCTAACAATCGTCGGTAGGCACCTTCGCTCCGTCTCAATATATTTGGGGCACCACGATTGCACTAGGTGATAATAATGCTGACAGCTCAGCTCTTTCTGTGCCGGGTAGGTGTCAGTAAGGAACGTGACAATCGGAGCAGTGCTCACATAGATGTAATTGCACATCTTTCCATGGGTCCGCGGTGGTGAGGACAAGCGTTAAATTAGAGTCCCCAGGAAAGAAGCCGTACTATCACGGCGCATAACTACAAGTAGAGAGGACTCAATCAGAGCAAGCGGAGGATTCCTTTATATATAGTGTCACCACTGATTGAGACTGGAAGGCATTCTTTGGGAGAGATTGAGGTCGTGGTAGCCGCGTCACGGTGCGCAGACGGTTCTCATCCGTTATGCAACCTCGAAGGAAGAGCATCTGGGGCTTTTTGAGCTAGGTTTGTGGGTGTACGTACCTCGGCAATGAGGCGACGGGCGACAGGAGAATACATTGCCAAGAAACTTAGAAAGCAAGGGAAGGTTCGTGAATGAAAGTTGCCAGGGTCCAAACATCCCCAGTTGGCTGCTGCCACGGATCGTGCCGGAATGTTTTCTCAATTGATTGGTACTGAATGAGGAAAGAGGGGAACCGGTCAGTGTGCAGCTTTGTCACAATTCTTGTCCAAGCTGCCGTCATCTGGAGAAATTCTTATCACAGCTATCATCATAGCTGCCCCAACTCTTCAGCCCGAGCCTCGCGTCCGAACGTGGGAGTGAGTGAGTTTCCCCTTCTTGGATCAAAGCCAAAGAAACAAACGAAAGGTTTAAAAGGTTCAGGGTTACAATATGCACTCGCCGCCGACGACGATCTTTCTACAGATCCCCGTCAGCATCGAATACTCGAACGAAACCGAATGTGTGGCGCTGCGATCGAAGCTTTCCGTCGCAGGGCCGTTATATCCATTCATAGAATCGAAGGAATGGAGTGGTAGTACAGAAAAATTGTTGAATCGGCCTTATGCAGCTTATCATTTAGACCGGTGGATACACTTAGCTACATTGATCCCTATATCATTGAGGTTAAGGTTATCCCATATCTATGTCATTATAACCAATGTGGCGACGAGGCTTTACTCTGCGCTTAAGAAAGGCGGATGGTCGGCGATGAGAAAGGTTACTAAGACGCAATCAAGACGGTGTTTTAGGGCAAAATTTCCTAGCATGAAACTCAGCCTCATTGTTAACCTGTCGCTATCTATTATGGCTATAACACTGGAGAAGGTTACCTAGCAGAGGCTTACGATACTTATGAAATAAAAAGCTGAGTGGGATCTCGGCTCAATGACCAGGGGAAGCATAGGTCAAAGCTGCCAAAAGGAGATCTTTGAAGGCCATCGGTAACAGAGACGTGAGGAGCCCGCGACGTCGGAGTGTACGGCTGACTTGTTACGGATATAGTGTGTGTAATGCAACGCCTGGCTGGCGAACTGGTACGGGTCGTCCCAACTGGGTCACCTCTGGGGTAGCCGCGCAAGGGTCGCTCTAGTGGCTAGAATATATACTTCCGGGATATAATCACTATCAAGAGTTAGGGACAGTAGTGCTAAACAGCAGCCAACCATGAGAAGGTAGTTAGTAAAGGTATGTTGATACGGACGCCAAAGCCCGCCTTTTACTCATTCCAGCGAAAGTGTCGTCGCGCCGGAAATTCTCTGCTACGGGCGCAGTCGTCCCCGTTCTTCATTCCCCGTTCTTGATTCCCCGTGCGACAGCTTTCACTCGTGCGGCACGATTCGTGCTGCCACGATGCAACGTCAAGAACTGGACCGTGCGCGGGGCCAAGGCGCGTTAATATCTCCTGAGAGCTCACAAGGTTTTAATCCGTACCCTGCCCCACCCCTATCCCTGTCATCACAGCAGTACGAGCGGAGTACAAATAGCTTCAATTACCAACCTTTCACAACCAAACTCCTATACAAATCACTGCAATTGATCAATAAATACATCTTCAGATTCCGATTAAAGACAAGAATTTGGTTCCTATGATGATAAGAGCTTCTGCAAGCAACACAAGGGCCCCCGCACGGGCACCCCGGGAAAGTCTGCCAGCATGCAGGCGAGGACGAAGACGGTAAGGCGTAAAGTATGGTTTAAGCCATCAGCGACTCCACTACAATCGACGAGTTCATCAGTCTTTCCAGTGCCCCGGACGAACGTATTCCCAACAGTTGACCCTGGCCATATTACTGACCAGCAGCTGCGTTCAAGTATCCATTTCTCGCCATAATGTGCTCCTATCCCTTGGACAGTGCTAAGGCTTGTGGGCGTACCTTGGCCAATAATAAGCTAACGATAAAAAGAGACTTAATAAGATACCTGGTCAAGAGCACAATTTGCGAGATTGAAGTACTTTTTACATCCTTATTGTCCTTCCCATTTTCAGTAGAAGAGGAAACCCCTGTCGGTATATAAGGCTGTGATTGGCCAGAGGGAGGGACCAGAGTGGGGTGAGGTAGAAAGCCTCTTTCAGTCAAAGCAGAGACCCCTGTGCGGCTGGGGGAAGTACTAGCGGCAATGTTGAAGTATAAGCCTCAACAGTCTTCTGGGGGTAACCCTTTTATGCTCCACCAGGCAGCATACTATGCAGGGTAAGCGACATAACGTCGACAGGGGTAAAGAAAAAGTCAAGTGAGAGAGGATTTCATGGAAAGGGGTAAAGGTAATTGGCAAGAAAACAACAACTAGCAGTAGAAAAAGAAAGTTTAATAGGAGAGGAGATTTTTCTGAGAGATACCTAAGAAATAATAAAAGGAAATAGGAAAATAGCTAGGAAAAGTAGAAAATAAAAAGAGATAAAAAGAGATAAAAAGAGATAAAAAGATAGATATAAAGGGAGGTACTGTATAGCGCGATAGAGCTAGCCGGCCTAACCCTTTATATTACCGATTGGTTTGGGCAGTTTCTAAAGCCCCTAGGGGAAAGAGAAAATAACTTCAGTCTATTGACGTTTTCTGTTTTAATGCAAACCCTGCCGAAGGCTTAGAAGCGGTCAGCTTGACCGGCTGCAGCCACGACAGCCCGTTTGATGGGGTAGGCAAGGCAGACTTAGACACATGCTAGTCCGTACACAGGGGCATAATAGCGGGCAGCCGACCGCCTAACTGGTGCACAGGGCATCCGGGCGTGCAGTGAAACTTGCGACAAACAAACAATGCAGGCTAGCAAGTCGATACAATGGAAGCGAATGGGCAATCATTGGCTGTTGTGCGTTCCTCGGTTGTGAGGTGATAGGCTTATCTGTCTACTATATCAGCATGAAGTCATTATTAGGCATACCAGCCCGCTCTGCAGAGATCGCTAAGTCCTGGCCAGAGAATCTGTATTACTGATTTGCCTCTAAAGAAGAAAACCTCCTGCTCCATTACATGTATTGGATGTAACTAAACTTCTTCTCTCTCCTTATAATAAATACCCGATAAGTTGCTTTGCATATGGCGACAGATAAGGTAGATAAAACCGACAGGATTCGGCATTTCCTTAACTTACATTATATAAATGACATTAAACCATTGCTGCCTAAAAAATAATCCTTCAATAACGCCAAAGCAGTCATGAATTTTGTCAGCCGTATTGCACGTTGCCTTTGTCGAGCTGAGGTGGCTAGCTGCAAGTTTGCAGGGGCATCGCACCAATTGTTATATTTAAAGGAGGCCCGAGCGTTGATCGTTGACCAAATGACCTTCTTTATGTTTCAAGCGACATAATCTGATGTGGGATAGGGTCCGGGGAAGGGAGGTGATTCCGTCGTTACAGCCTGATGGATCTTGGCATTGTTGATCAGACCATTGCTAAATGGGACTCTGATCGCAACAGCGCGTCTGCAATTACCTAACATAAATATGCAGCCACAACTGCAAGTTACTAGCACTGTATATATGCCGATCTCCCGCCGATCTCCGTCTCTGGCGTCCTGCATGCAGAGAACTTGTGAAGAGGTATGGCAACTTCCGCTTCTCACAGCTCTTAATGTATCGTGCCATCATTGTTATGGACACTGTCTGATGCAAACTGCTCAGGTAAAAGCCTAGAGGCCAGATCTGAAGGGTCGCAAGCAACTGCTGGACGGTTAGGTTGTGCGAAGGCTCTACTATGTAATGATCCAATTGGGGGGTACCATTCGAGTTCACGTCCCCGCTTTACATTTCGAATATCATCCGTACTGAGACATGTGATCTAACCCTCTTAGTGGTTATAAAAACCTTAGAGCCACTTCTTCAAACCCGCCTTCTTCACCTAAATCAAAGAGCCTAATCACCTTTACGTATTTTCTAACGATATCAAAGCAACTTATAGCACGCGTGCGTATAGACAGCCAGTTAAATATATCATTCTGACAGTGAAATAGTAAAATACGGTTTTCTACCACCATGAAAATGCAGCTACTCGGGCTAGGCACTCTTTTAGCACTGGCTGGTGCTGTGCAGCCTGGAAATGTCCCAGACTCAGGCCTCCTCCGGGGGTGTAAGCTGGGGGTCTGTACCGCGATGTGTATCAGACCGATCACTAGTTGTCCGTCCGGGTTTCGGCTGGTGGACCTACGACCGAATCCGCCGTGTTGTTGTGTGAGGAGGGAGTGTGTGCAAAATGATGATCAAGACCAACAAAAATAAAGCGTACCGGCTGAAATCAGCCGGATTTGGAACATTTATTTCACTGTGAGCTGGGCAAGAAGATCGATGAATGTAGTGGTAGGTTAACCTTTAAGGTTATGGAAGTACAGCTTGTAAATCAGTCATAAGGCTTATTGGCAATTATATGAGTATTGGATTATTATGCTTTAAATGTGGAAAAAGAAATGTGTTGTTCATTATTGTAGAAAAAGCTTGCTTCTCTGGCAGGAATATATCACTTAGCACGCTATAGGCAGTGCTGGATAGCCTACATCATTATCGATCCTCCCAATTTCACTGGAAGTGGACGTTTTGCAATACTATTGGCTGGTAATCCCTGTGGTAACCCCGCATTCCACTTTCACCTGAAAGAGGACTCTGAATAACATCCCCCCAACAAAATGTAAGCCAAAGTGGTGATCTCGTCATTTCATTGGTCGACTTTGCTTTTTTTCCCCATCAGAGAGTTTCAACTTCAAGCTATGCAATGCCCTATACGCGGCGACGCGCGTATGTCGTGTACCCTGGCTATCGACCTGCGGAGGCATATGAGCCCAACGAGAATCCAGGGGGGGATCAGCACTTAGAACTTCCAGACCACAGCACGAAATCCTGGTCTCATATAGCTTGATTGGGTACCTGTATGCCTAAGTAACTTGGAAATACATTTTTTTCGTCTCGCATCTGCGTTGCTATTATATTACAAGGGTTAGAAAGAACGACCTTAACGGCCGTCAGGGAATAAAATGCCATTAGCGTTACAGTTTCCTATTCTAGACTAGTAAGCATTTGGTGTAAGCGTTACATTTTCCTTATCAGGTTAGCCCACTCTTACTGCCCCAAAATCTCAACGTCTCAAGTGAAATCTGCTAATTTCACAAGCAATACAAAGCAACAATGGAGTTCCGATTCGTGGACGAACATGACCCCGTTGCGCTGCATCGACGTCGCCTACAAGCGCAACGCACCCAGAGATGCCGGCAGCGGAAAAAAGAACAACAATGTTTTCAGCCCTCAATTGATCAGGCCGAGTCGTCTCAGACGGTCGACTCTACCGCAGACAATGTGCAGACGACGCTAGGCAACAATCTGTTGGCCTAATACCCATGGTAATTGGTACAGTAGGGCTCATGCGTTCCCGCCAGTATCTCGCAGTTCCTCTCGTCTATCAACCACGAAGCGCCGTAGTCGTCTACATCTAGGGTCAGACTGGGCTGTGTCTTTGATGATTGAAAGAATGACTAAAACGTCACTGGCGGGGTCATTCTGAACCCTCGTGGTTGACATAGCGACTAGGTGAATTTGATGGTGGCAGAAGCTTCTTGGGTCACGGATAAATAAAACCCCGCAATCTATCAAGCAACAATCCCTGCAATGTCTCGGAACATATGAGAAACGCAGTGCGTTTCCATCGGAGGAAATATGAGGCGAAAATGGTGATTGAGGAGCTGGGCTTGCTCCTTTTGACCCGGAAGTTGTGATCTCAAAGCTTGATGTGCAGCTACGGACTCCGACGCCTGCTGAGGTGCTTACTGAACCCTCGAACCCTTGGGTATCAAAGACTCCAAAGACTGCACGTGAGGCTCAATCTTAGTCTGAATACCTTGAGAGTCGAATTAGAAGACATCAAAGCAGCTCTCCAGAGTCAATTTTAGAGGCACTTAAATCTCTTTCAAAAGGAACAAAGGCAGTTATGCATGAGATGGCTTTGATAAGGGCTGAGATCAAAGATCTTCGACAGGCAAATGAGATACTTAGCCGGCGGCGTAGGGCAAAAAGAACCCGCCTGCAGAATAGAGGGAAGATGACTATAGAGGAAGGTAGGGATCTAATTGATCAGATGGATATAGATATGCAAATAGCAGGTGAATTGTTAAAAAGTGGTGGTGAAGGAAGGTCGGCGCGACCAGGGGTTAGGCGATGTGGAATATGCGGCGAGACCGGGCATAATGCAAGGACCTGCCAGGAGGATGTTAAGGCCTCTGAGAATGAGTATAAGAACTAAATTTAATTAGTTAGATAGTCTTTTATGTTTTTATTGTGATATTTATTTAAAAGGTTGAGAATTTTGTTTCGCATGCTTATATCATGTACGTTACCCTAACTATCTTTGAACATATGGCCTCCAAAGCTCCGTGACCACCAGGCTGATAGTCATGATGTTAAGCAGAATGAAACAACTCCATGGCTACAGCATATAGGATGGCCTCGCTTATTTCATAACCGACCGCTTGGGATTATTGCGGCTACGGTAAGGAAGCCCAAGCCAGCATGGAATGAAGATTATCTGTTGGGCTAATGGCACGATACAGCACTGCGAAGTCCGGCCGTCGTAAAAGCCTAGCTACAAGTTATAGTCCGTGGTGTTGACATTATGGTCGATGGAGCCTGTTTCACATTGGCCAAGACCTCATATAGATCTCGGTGCTGGTTAAATACCTACTGGAAAGATACCTTTTGGCCCTACGAATTTAAAGCTGTGAGCTGCTTGAAGAGATATGTTGATGTATGGAAAAGGTTCATTTGTTATGTATTTAGAGTTCAACTTTTTGAAATACATTAGCAGCAGGACATCTACAACTTACGACTCGGACGCGATGAAACTGCCATGAAGCGTTATATACTCTATCTGGTTGCTCTTCTTTAGCGGGAGGCTGAAAGCCCTCACTGGGACGAAGGACGTGAGGACGAGGAGGATGAGCCTGGCGACTGTGATGATGGAGACGAGTATGAAGATGAAGATGACGATGGTGGTGGAGCTGACGAGGAATATATCAACGAGTACGACAGAGTCGAGACTGAGAACCATTCCGACGAAAACGATAAAAATTGCGATATGACTAATGGCGAAGTTGATTTATCTGTTGATTCGCCGTTCTCTCTTCCATCTGGTCTTTAGTTGCACTTATCTGAGGCTATTTTTCAACTATCAATGATGTTCTGGACGTATCAAGAACCTACCGGGCATATGTCTGCATCTATCATGATTCACTACACAGCCGTATTAGGAATCCAGGGACCGTCCCTTGCTTTTCATCTAGCCCATAGCTCATCACCTAGACTAGCCGTACTCATGTGGATCGGGCGGCTCCTGTTCCTTGAGTACGCCGTCCCTACTCTTCTATTCCTAATTGTCGTGTACCCCTAATTGTCGCCTACCCCTGTCCACTTCTCAAGTATCTGTCTATCTCTGGTTTATTCCCTTTCAATCCATACTATGGCGACTGATTTGTCCTATTTCAATCGACGAACTGCACGCGCGTCACACGCGTGTGAGCGCGTATTCCAGAGCTAGACAGCGAAGGGAAAGTAACGTGCTATAATGCAGCCATTATTCCCTTCTCCCTTTTTGTTCTCAACTTATAGTTGAGTGAACTAAAGTATTCAATATTAAACATAATAGCAGAAAAGAAACTCTCCTACAGAGTGTACGCCGTACCAAGATCCATCTCCTGGTTTTACATATAACAGCAACTAATTCAATGTATTCGACTCTAGATATATATAAGGGGGGGTTGTAATAGATCTTTTGATAGGAAAGAAGCCTAACTGGCAAATTCCATATATTACCTGCTTTGTAAACTACAATTACAGTCGCTGTAGTGCTTTTCATATCATAGACCATCATACATAATTATCAAATCGGCAGCCAGGATGATTAGGTCGAGGATTAGGTGCGACAATGTACATCAGTCTTGGTCAACAGGCAAGCCTACAGCGGTAAGTGAAATAGGGCTTATCCCTCAACGCTCTACTACTTTAAAGAGTTGCTTTCCATACCCAAGAGAATAGAACGGAATACATAATGAATGCATGTTCTGTATAAGGTACCAAAAGACTAATCAAGGATCAATTTCTGAGTTTTACGCAATTGTATTACAAAAGCGCTATTCTATACATGATTATCGTCATTAGTCAAGCTCACCGCAGCAATTCACGGCTTAGTCCGACTTTCAAACCCTTTCCCTCCTGCCTTTAACTCATTCTATATTAGATTGTAACTTAGTTGCCTTCACTATTTATCTTCCACTCTCGCACCATAAAGACTAAATCCCTGAAGCTATAGGGTATGTAGCTAGTTATACCAGCTTTAATAATAAGGCATCAGTCTGTATAAATGTCTGAACAATCTCTTCTCAGTAATATTTCGTATCGGGAGTTGGAATATCAAAGAATTTACAAAGTAGAATTTTTAAGTTAATAGATACAATTTGGGACGATGATGTGTTCTTGAACTCATGTAGTGTACAATGACAAGCAGATTCTCATTCTGTCATAGCTCGAGATCTATACGTGCTCCTCTTTAATGATTAAGGCTTCTAATGATTCGCATAAAGACATATTCCCTCGGAAAACTGCTTAATAGTTATCCGACCTTCTCTCAAAAGTTGGTCCCATACTTTGAATCTTCTGCGATCCATCCATATAAGTGTTATTCCAATGATCAATAAACACTTGTGCTTCTTTATATGTTCTGAACGATTTGTGGCAAGCAAAAGAAACTTGTTCTACGGCCTCTTTGGCTCCTCCTGGTCCACTAATCCTGTTAGCAATTACCGAAGACACGCACCTAACGAAGGAAACACCTTCTCCCAGAATGGATAAATACCAGGCTTGGGACCATTAGCGACGGCATAATAGTTACATGGGTCAGGCAAGGGTGCCGTCTTGTCTGTTCCATCGTCGATCAATTGTTCGATATAGTCCACTCCCATTAGTTCCATATATATTCGTGCTTCATGAATTGTGTAGAAGCCCCAATGCTTAGAAGGACAACCAGTCACTCGCGGGTGTGCATCTGCCCTGAGAGCCGTTAATCAACTTATCTTTAGAGTTATCCTTAAGTAAATGGTACCAAGATGAGAAGATAGTAGGTTTGTCAATATGCCCTTCAATGACTGCATAATACTTTTTACTCTTCTTCGGGTTCCCCATGTTTCCAGATTGAAGTGAAATGGAGACGACAAAATAGAACCGTTAGGTTAGTTGTCGAGAAGATAGCCACAACAAAGTGTGAAGTAATGTTTGTTACAGCTAATGGATATGAAGACAAAATGGATCATGACGGTGACCACCGGTGGTTTGAGGTAAATCTTATAGCCCGTAAGGCATTACTCCTAGCTTAAAACTGATAACCTTTGATAAGAGGGAAGCTCACACCAGGCTTAAGCATCGAGGCAGATAGGCACAATGAGCCGACAACCGTAAATCAAGCTGCTTTCGTGAACAAGGGAAGGAGGGCGAGAGGAAACATGGGAACCAATGGACTACAAGCGAATGGGCTCAAAGCATCGAATCAATTGGAGATTTTGAACCAATCAACAGTTTGTTGAGGATTGGGTGTACTGTAAAGGAGAGGCAAGCCTGTCTCGGCTTGCGCATAGAGCCTTGAGGAACGAAAGTTTTGAGGTCGGAGGCAGATGGGTTTCACGTCTCTAGAGTTAAAGTGGCATTTCCATTTTATAGCTAGAATATAGGCTAATTTGGTCTTGGTTTATTTTCCACCTGAGAATATTGCAGCTGATTATTGTTCATGTTGTTATATTCCTTTTCTAGAATTCTTTTGGTAGGTTGGCGGCTTCGATGTGGCCGGTTTGGCGAGTCTGATGGTGAAGCGACAATTGAATCAAGGGCAGGCGTCGAAAGGTTCACCGAGGCAGAACCCTGCCTAGTAGTGTTTGGCTCGCTAGAGGAAGACGTTGAGGCTGAGGCAGGGAAAGGTTGAGTGACAGTGCTGCAACTGTCGGGCGTAGAGGAAAGGGCTGGGGCCGGCTGCAGCACACGCTGCCTCTTTGTTGGCGTCTGGGCATGGTCAGGATAGTGCCGCTTTAGCGGTGGTGTATCGGGCTGACCTGAGGATGAAGTTGGAGGACTTGGTGGAAGAGGGCTAGGTGTAGCCAGTGAATAGCAGGCAGCGCGTATACCCTGGAAAGCAGAGGTAGCTGAGGATGTTTGCCGTTTTGGTGGCGCTGAGAGAGGCAAGACCGGTTGAGTTGTGGGGGTGGTGGTCTTGTCGAGAAAAGTCCAGGAATCGGGAACGACAATAAAGACATAGTCTCTTTGGAACCCTGGCGGATGGACCATAACGCGATGATCAAGCAGGCCAGCGACTTTCCCTGTGCAGGTGAATTGGGCGTTAGGCTGGAACTGGGAATCTCGCCTCTCGGTCATTTTCTTGCACAGGATGGCCCAGGGATTCGTGTGAATGGGAAAGATGACGAAGACCTGGAAAGGGTGGAAGCCTCTGAATGGAGTCTTGTCGGGGTTCCCAGGCCAAGATAAGTGGAAAGCTGGATGAAGCCGCAGCACTTCAGTTGGGTGGCGTCCAGACCTGGGAGGAGGTCCTGTTGCAGCAAGGAGTGACCAGGGCCGGTGACGGGGCCAGCGAAGGAAACGATGGGCGGGACACAGGGGAAGCTGTCCATGGAGGCGAAGAGCCTGGGAAGCACGCTTTGGGCATATATCAGACGAGTTCGTTCGAGGATGTGCATATGGGGAGGGGTGTGCGTTATGACCTACGGCTGATAGCCTTGATCACGGACGATGAGGGCGGGCATCGTGTAGAGAAGGGTGCAGCCTGCATCCGATTCTAAACCGTCATGCTGCTCAACCTCCCACTCAAGTGCGTAGGGGTGGACGCGGCCATTCATGAAGAACCACTCTTCGATCCATTCTGAGGCAACAATAGGTTGATTGTAAATCGAGAGATTGAGACTGAAGAAGATGGATGTTGACGAGTCGTCAACGTCGGACCGCAAGGGCGCATATTCCGCAGCCAACAACCACGAGGGGGGAGGCAAGAAGATGCGGGCGAGCGTTTCGGCATTGAGGCCCTTGATGCGATGCTGATCCTGGTGAGCAAATCTGGAGGGGCAGTCTGGTTGGGCGAAGAACATCATAGACATATCGCCGCCAGTTCCCCTTTGGGTGTCGAGCGGCTTTCGAAGGTGGGGCGAAGCATGGGCGACGGGCGAAGAGGAAGACATGATATGTTCCACATAGATTGAATGACTGATATGGCTATAAGTGGGGGATTAAACCGCAGCTGTCGCGCAGCACGGATATATGGTTAACTAACGACTGGGCAGAAGGTCCCTCAGTGATTCGGGTGAGGAATGAATCTTCGTTTCCGCCAGAAAGAGTGGTAAACCAGGCTGTTCTATATCCTAAACGATATCCGTTCGATACCGCACTATGTCCGTGTTGAGACGGATATATATATATATAGTAAACTAGGCTGTTCTATATCTTAGACAATATCCGTTCGATACCGGACTGTTCCCGTGTTGAGACGGTGAGTGACGCAACGGCTCCCGAGCTCAACGGGGCTGTTATATATAGTAGATGATATCTGTTTACGGGACTGTTCCGTGTTGAGACGGTGAGTGATGTAATGGCTCCCGAGCTCCGTGATCTTGACAGGAGCTATGTATTGCGCGAAACGGTAACACACAGCTCCTGCGACCATCCTCCCCAAAATCACGGAGGGACGCGGAGGAGAGTACAGTATTGGAATGGCCGCTTTTGACAAAGTTGCGGTGACGAAATGCTTACGTGGACAGGCCGAGATTGGGACAATGGACGCATAGAGGCAGGGCAATAGGGTTTCAAAGGACTGTTAGTGGCTATTTAGGTATTGCAGGAAAATAGGTTGTAGAAACGACGACCGCGGCTACGGGGGCAGTCGTCGGTGGGAAGTGGCCCGTATCCAAGGATCAGCGTTGTCAACAAACGGGATTGTTCAATTGAAGTAGCGTGGAGTTCCCGACGTTGAGGCAGCAGCAGCAGCATGGTGGAGAAACCTGGCCGTGAGGTGCGCATGTTGGGCGGAGAGGGCGAAGTAGCCACGGCAGGAGCGGGCCTTGATGTGGTAGGAGGTGGTACCGAAGGGAACTATAATACGCGGGACGATAAGCCAAGATCGCCGTCGAGATATGACAGTCTGGCAACAGCGAACCCCGTGTTTCGACCTATCCAACCCAAACAGTCATCCGTCGAAGAGATCTCTCGAAGGGAGCAAGCGGAAGCCATTGCGCGGTTACTGCCCAAGAGGCGTCGGCGAGGCGGTCGGCTGCCAAAGAGAAGACCAGACACAAGCGGTGGCTCCAATACAGGAGGTTCGGGACAGTATCCAGTGTTGACCCGCGTACAACATGATGCTGCGGCCGGGCCAGCGGACGCTTCGCTGAGCGGACAGAGTCTGCAGCCAAGGGTGGTGGGTGGTTCATCTCGGGTGGCGGTTGCCGAGCCTGTGCTGTTTCATCGGCACGTTTTGCCCAAGGAGAGTCGACGAGGAGACGAAGATGGAGATGGTATGGCTGCGGTTGTTCAACGAAGGCGCCGAGGGGGAAGACCGGTAACCAGGATAATGCTTCGGACTGAAGATGTTCACCAGCGCCCCACGCGGCCTATCCAGCCTAGAGAGAAAGAGGGTATAGAAGAAGATGCGCATTTAGTCGGATGGTCGTCGCCAAGGCTACCACATCAGACTGCTTGTGAAGAAGCAGATCAGCACGGAGAGACGATGCCACGGATCCGAGGCAGCTCGGGGGGCAGGGAAAGAGGACCGGCCACCTTAGCGGAGACCAGCCTCTGAGAAAACAGATTCGATTCGGAATGCGTAGACAGAGAAGACGAGATCTTCAAGCTGAGGACCTCGCCAGCGTGCTGGCCTTCTTAGAGGAAGAGTTTGCCGTAAAAGAAAGGTTGTCCAACGAGCAGACGTGGTGTGCGCCAATACCGCACGAGAGAAAGGTGTCGACCGTGCAAGACTTCTATAGAGCGTTCCACGATGCGAACGCATTACCAATATGGACTTGCACGTTGTGCTACCGCAAGCGCACGAAAAGTGAGTTAAGAGAGGTAACATGGAACGAATGGGCGTCGAGCTGCGTCGAAAAGGGCTCTCGCTCGCCATTTTCATGTCAGAGGTGCTTCTCCGTGGGCAAGGCGATCTCGGGCTGTGTGGAGTGTGTACGTGGTTTGAGGCGGGGTGCCCTGTCGCCCGCGGCTCAGCTTCACAGACGTATTGGGTGCGAACACATGTTTCCCGATGAGCTCAAGGACCTCACACCGGTTGAGGAGAAGCTCATCGCGATGAATTCGTGTTATGGGTTTGTCACCAGGTACAGCATCCCAAGCAGCCAGAAGCAGACCGCAAGGTACCCGAAGCATATCAAGGGCCACATTACGGTGTTTCCGAATAACGTGCAGGAGCTGGCCACGAAAGTGCTTCCTCATCCGCTCGTGCAAGTCATGGAAGAGATCCATGTCTGGTGGCAGGGGTGCGGAGAAGCCAGCACCAAGCGACTTGTCAGGCCTATTGTCAGTGAGGTGACGAGTCGTTGAGAAGGCTCTTGTGTGGCTTAGGAAGAACAATCCGCATTACGCCGGGATCGAGATTGATGTGGCTGAGATGGAGAGCTGGGGCGCGCCGCCGCATGGGGTGCCGTCGGCGGTGTGTGATTGCATGGAACGGAACGAGCCAACGGCATGGGAGAAGACGCGAACGGCGCAAGTTGTTCCCCCCACGGAGCGCGGCATAGATGAGGAGGGTTCGGTGGAGATTGAGGAGATCTTGGCGTCGCTCAACCAAGGACAAGACATTCCGAATGGCGGGATTGAATTTCTGGGGCCGAACGAAGATGAAGGACGCGACCAGGGCGAGAGCGAGTCCGAGAAGTTAGGGAAGCCGATCAACGAGGTCACCTCGTCGGGCATGTTTGCTCTGGATGCAGCGCCGGATGTAGCGGATGTGGAGAAGCTCTTGTTCGCCTGCAACGTCGTGAACGGAGATGCGGCCGGTAACGCCAACACGAGGCCGAGAACAGGGTTGGGATCGGTGGAAAGGCGGCGACGACAAGTTGACGCCTGTGAATCGTACATTCATGTTTCTCGCGGGGATGAATTCGCCGACTCATTCGATGCCTCGTTCTTCGCGAAGACCTTCCCTACACTGCTACCGTTCGGCGTCGGAGGGCCACGGTTGGTCGAAGAAGCCACCCTAGGCGCGGAAGGAGATGCCGATAGGCACGGGGCAGAAGCGGCGGCCCAAGACCTCATTTCATCCCGGAACATGAGTCTGCGAGCGTGGGCCGACGTAGTGTTGCGGCGCCACGGTGGTCGGTTTGCGACGCACCACATATTTGCATTTCTTGTGTTCGACATGAGCGTGCGGTCGAAGAACCGGCGCGTCAGCATGCTAAGCGTGACGAGAAAAAATTTCCGAAAGGCAGAGGGCATTATACGGACGCTGTCCGCAGAGAGGTTAGCAGCGGCGAGGGTCGAGTTGGAGAGCTCAGGCAAAACGACCGATGAGGCTGTGAAGGAGCTTCTGAGAAGCCTTTCCCTGTACGGCTACCGGCAGCCTATGTCCAGAGAAAGCCGCTTGAGTATGCGGCGGAAGATACAGTCGCTAATCCTCCGCTATGGCGTACCGGCGATCTGGTTCACGCTCAACCCGAACGATATTACGAATCCGGTGAAGCTGCGGCTTGCAGCATACCGCACCCGTGAACCTGATGCGGCCGAGGCTTTCTTGAAGAGCCTCGACATGTCGTACAAACGTGTGCGGCTGGCCATTTCGGACCCCATGAGCTCGGCCATCTTCTTCCACCGAGAGATGACGTTATTCTTTGAGCATTATGTAAAAGTGGGAGGGGAGTCAGTATTTGGGCGCATCAGCCATTATTACGGTGCCGTGGAGACCAACGAACGAGGAGCGCTTCACATCCACGGGTTGCTTTGGTTGCATGGGAACTCGCATTTGAGCTCGATGGCTGCCGATACCGAGGGCGAGGACCAAGCCATGTGCCGTGACCGCATCATCCAATACATAGATAGTGTCTTCTCCGAGGTATGGCCCGAGATGAGTTGCTGACAATATAATAGTCGAGCGAGGCTAAACTGATATGCAATCTAGGACCTGGACCAGGAAGCGTTTTGCGCCGTCCAAGCGGAGCGATCGGTAACATCGGACATCTCGTCCCTGCTGGGCAATAGGGAGCAGTTTTCGGCTGCATTTGATGAGGAAGCCAACTTTTGTGCCGGCGCAACACAGATCCATACTCACAGCCCAACTTGTGTCAAGTATTCCTTGAGCAAGGACAAAAGAGCAAAGAAGCGTGGCCTTTGTCGGTTTCAGGCGCCGTGGAGACTAGTCGAGAAGACTGCTTTTACGGCAGATGGCGTGTTGCATATCCGCAGGAGGCATAGCATGGTCAATCGGTGGAACAAGGCCATCGCCGTGGGGCTCCGCCATAATCACGATATCTCCTTCATAGCGACGCAGCGGAAGACCATGGCCCTTGTCTATTACGTCACGAACTATGCGACCAAAGTAGAGGACCCGGTGTGGAAGCGCGTGGTTGCCGCAGCAGAACTGCTGCCCCTCGTCTCAGCGGCCGGTGGAACGGAGGATCGCGGGGAGGATCGTGGAAGCAATGCCGCGGGTGACGACGGTGCGGGGAATAGGACGCGACAGTTCTTGATGAGGGTGGCGAACCGCGTGTTCACGGAGCGTTCTTTATCGCAGGTCGAGGTCGTTGCACATCTTCTGGGATACCCGACCGAGTTCAGTAATAGCAGCGCCTGGACGTTCCTGAACGTCTCTCTGCTCTACTGGCATGTCTTCCGGCGATGGCGACACCTCCGGCAAGAGAGCGGGACCGAGGTTGCAAACGATTCCGCGGACGAGTCGATAGTTGTGGAAGAAGCAGGTGAAAGGATTAGCTATGCTGAGGCATACCAGCACCGGGGAGACGTTTTGCGAAGCCTATGCCTCTATGACTATGTTTCGCTCGTCAGACTCAAACGAGTCAGTAAAGATGAGATCCCTGCCGCTTGGGGAGAGGTGTCATTCGAGAGCGAGTGGGGTCCTGGAAGAGGCTGGTTGCAGGTGCTGAGACGGCCGGGGAAGCATGCCAGCGTCTGCCTTGATGGCTACCTGAGCAAGGATTTCGACCAGGATGACGAAGAGTCGTGCTATCGAAGGTGGGTCTGCCGCCGCCGACAGAGTGTAAAGGTCATGTTGAAGAGGCTAACCTCCATGTGCTGGAAGAGCAGCGGTGCAGCACCTTGCGCTATTTGTGCCATGGGAGTCTTTTCTGTGCCGAGAAACGGACGACATCAACAGCATATGGGCGCGGGCACGAGAGGCGCTGCCTCCTAGAATATCATGCCTCGTTGATAATGTGCAACTGCTCCGACGATCGGCTGAAGACGCAAAACGCGACGCCCGGCAATGGGCAGCGTCATCTGGCGACGGTGAACTCACGGCCACACATGCCCACCAGGACAGCGCAGGCGAGGCGAGTGAAGAAGCCACATCGGCGTACCAGTCTGACAGCGTCGGAAACGCAATTCGTCTGATTGATGTTGTGAGGGGTGCAGTTGGTGCGGCCCAGATCACGGCGGGCTCGCCAGAGCTCATGGGAATGATGCAGCAGCTTTGTCACTTTCAGCAATCAGCATTATGCTCGACTGTTGAGCTCCAGGCCACCATAACAACCGAACCGGGGGAAAGACGGATAAGCATACGAGGGAACCGATTTTCCGGGGTCGTAGTACCACCACAGGGCCAGGCCAAGGCCATCAAGTCGCAGCAGATCTGTGCGTCCAGAGAGAAGAAGAAAATGATCCAGGGTATACAAAGTACTGTCGCGGCCCACGGGACCGATCGCAGCGCAGTGGTGCAGAGTTTGCTCACCGGTTTTGGAGAGGAGGATATCTAAATGACGGCGGCGGATTTGGAAGGGACGGCAGTCTATGCAAGTCCGAGCATGGAAGTCCACTTTGGTGCATCGACATCTTTCCTCGAGGCGGGAAAGGCTCTGGTAGCGCGGTTTACACTGAATAAGAGGCAGGCGATCGCTTTCCTTATACTATGCCGCCAACTCGACCTGATCCATGGTGGGGATAAAAGGGAGAAAAGGGAGAAAAGGGAGAAAAGGGAGAAAAGGGAGAAAAGGGAGAAAAGGGAGAAAAGTGATATCAGTCAGCTCTGCCAGTTCGTCGGCGGAGAGGGCGGAACCGGCAAGTCGAGAGTCATTGAGGCGCTAGTCGAGCTCTTTGCATCAAAGGGCATTTCGAACCGCCTGTTGATCACGGCGACGTCAGGGACTGCCGCAGCGCGGATCAACGGCATCACAATCCACTCAGCCTGCGGGTTCTCCAAGGACCAAGCGGTGGGCGCGAACTTGGCCAAAGATCTCGACGGCGTGCGATTGCCGAAACAGGCGGAGCGATTCGTCCATGGACAGTCGCGAATGGACTGGCAGGACAAGGCAATATTGGTCATCGATGAGGTGAGCATGCTCAGAGCTCGGACGCTGTACGCCGTGAATGAGCAGCTCTGCAGGCTGCGCGGATCGCAGCAGGATTTTAGGGGCATACCCATCGTTCTCTTCTGCAGAGACTTCCATCAGTTTCGTCCTGTACAGGAAAGGTCGATCCTTCTTCCCAGTATGGTCGTCTCATGGGACGAAGACAACTCATTCAAGGCCGAGCAACGGCACCAGCATGACAAGGCGCACGCGCTGTGGAAGAAGTTCACGACGGTTGTCATGCTGGATGAACAAGTGCGTGCGGCAGGAGATCCGGTTTTGCAGAGACTGCTAAAGCAGATCCGACTGGGTGTGCAGGATCGCACGGATTTAGAACTGCTCAACTCAAGGTGCTACCGGGAGGATAGGCGGATCCCATGGGAGACGGGCATCACCGTGGTGACACCACTGAATAGGAACCGGTGGAACCTAAATATGGAGGCAACCTTGGCGTTCCAGATCCTGCAGCGGTCAATAATGCGAATCTTTATCTCCGAGCACAAATGGAAGGATGGCCTGCCGACGGAGGAAGAAGCCATCATAATGCTAAACCAGGGCGACGATAGCGCGATACCGGGACCAGCCATCTTCATGTTCATGCCGGGGATTCCTGTCGTTGTGAACCACAATACCCACCAAGGGCTGAAGTTGGTCAACGGTGCCAGCTACACTGCTCTGGAGGTCATCCTCGACGAGACCCACCCGGGCCATCGGATCTCGGCCGATATGATGGTCCACTTCGGGCCGCCAGCGGGGATAATCCTAGAGTCAGAGACAACAAAGGGTATCCACTTCGTCGGGATGCCGTCCGGCACGGTTCTCTTGACGCCCATGAGCGTTAGAATCCAATGCCAGCGAAAGAGGCCGTGGCAGCGCAACGACGTCAGTCGGAAGGGTTTGCCGTGCGCGGCGGCTTTTGCGTGCACAGACTACAAGGTACAGGGCAGGACGCTCGAGCGCGTAGCACTGGAGTTGCGCGGGACGAGGACGACGAATGTCGACGGACGCATCGTCCCCTCGCAGTGCGACCCGTACAGCCTGTATGTGCAGCTGTCGCGATGCTCGTCGCTGGATGGCATTATGCTCGTGTCTAAGGTACGGGAGAGAGACTTGGTGGGCAACTGCGTCCCCCCGGAGATGACTGCCGCGCAGGCGAGACTGGAGCAACTGAGCAATAGGACCATTCGGGAGGCCATGCGCCGGTTGGACGACGATTCCTAAGGCCAGGGGGCCTGCGTTCGGCGACGTTGTCGAGACGAAATAGGAGAGGGGAGAGGGCGGGGAAGTATTACAGGAAGCGTTATAGGATAGGAAAAGCAGGAGGGCTCTTCTGGAAGACACAAACGGTCTCCTCTCCTCGTCACGCGTTCGAACCAGAAGCCAGACGGGTCGAACAGGCACGCACAAAGGAAGAGCTGGACGGACGCAAACCACCAATCACAAAGGCTGTTCAAAGTTTTAAAGGTCGCGGGGCGAAGCTGGCACGCGGCGTTTTAATTAGTTCCCAGAGGTTTTAGTTTTGACCAATGGAAAGCGAGCATTCCGACCCTGAGCGGCGGGTGGGGCATAAGGGCCTTTCGTTCCTCAAGGCATTCGTTCCTCAAGGCATAAGGGCCTTTCGTTCCTCAAGGCATAGGGTCAACGCTTGATCATCGAGGTGAATTCTGTGGCGCATATAGCTCCGCCAGCAGAAGCATAGAATCAGTAGTTTCTCATTTATGGCACTAAGCCCTGAGGAGCAAAAGATGCTCAAAAGAAGGAGCATTGAGCAAAGCGAGGGTTGCTAAAAATTAAATGATGTTTAATGTACAGATTAAAAGTCTGGTCACAAATTCCTGGCCTCTGAACACAGCCCATCTACTCAATCTATCCTACGGAATACTTCTTTTGGAACTTGGGAACCAAATCGGCACAGGCGTTAGTCATGTTTCGTGAATAAATGCTTGGCGTTATAAAATGCCAAGTCGTCTGAGGGTCTATTGAAGGCCGAAACCGCAGCTGCCGTGTCTTCCAGACCTTGATTCAGCTAACTACGCTTGACCAAAGTTCCCAAGACGTAAAGTTCAGCGCGAGAAGTGGCTTGTTGGTAAGACAGATCTCGAGTGAAAACAAGCATAATAATCTTAAAACAAACTTATACCAGTTGGCTAAATTGTCTCGTCTTCCTGCCCCTTTACTTTGCAAGCCACAAGCTTAGTGGCTTAATTGAATTAATCAAGTGTCTAACTGAAGATGAAGATGATATCTGAACCTTGTGGTCTGCGGTTTTAGTAGCTTCTGCCATTCTTAACAATTTTCTTCCAAATCCGTTTGCCAAAGCATCAGACAATAGCAAATGAATAAAAGGCAAGCCAAGGTATAGTACTACTCGTCATAGTATTTGAAGTATTATTTATCAGGGAGCAGGACAGTGTTGCATCGAGTGGATTGTCCCTTATCTGATATCTTGGCTGAGGCCCGTCCTCAATTCTGCCTACCGCAGTGAGCGACAAGGTATACTTTTAATTATTGTCATTTCCATTTTTTAACGAAGAGATGATTCGATCATTAGTAGGCGCAAAATAATAGAAACATTGAAAATTATACCAACAAGACTAGAAAGGTTTACCGCTACATGACTAAGTGATAACTTTGTAGCAAATATTGCTACTCAAATGAGATGGTACTCGTGCATCAACTGCCCAATCTGTGACCTTTCCAACTTGTTGACAAAGAATTTGCGAATACGCTCTGGCAACCACGTAGCCAACTCCTTGCCATCCCTCAAATGACACATGGCATCCAGTAAAACTCTAACATCATACGTTGAACCAAATACCTCCGGAACACCACGGTCGACTCCAGTAAGCTGGTATACAGACTCCATGCCTGTACGAACCGAATACTCGGTAGTAAAGATAGTGTCGCGCGTAGTCTCAGCGAATTGGCCAATGAAGGCAAAGTTCTCAGCCCCAGCTGGGACAATATCTGGACGGTCACCTGCTTGTCGCGGCATAAAAAGCGATGTGACGTAGGGCATCATGACTGGTACGCATTTAGCGCCCTGGACTGCAAGATCAGGGATATCGCTCTCTGGAACTCCTAGATGATATAGCCATTCCTGCGTGATCTCTTCACCAGTGCAGTCCTGCATCGGCTTCTTGACGTAGTCGCCGTCTTTCTCAACAAGAAGACCATAGACC
>JABSSZ010000779.1:0-34972 GCA_013755755.1 Fusarium sp. NRRL 25184
GAGCCGTCCTCCCGAAGGCGGGAGGGGCCCCGACAGGTCCATTCACGACAGCGGGGCTGTTTTGTAAGAGGGCAGTGCGGGCTCCTCGATTGAGATTGGCAGGAGTATGGATTCCCAGGTCAAAAGGGTCCGGGACAATAGGCGGGCAGGAGGTGGCGGATGCCATCGCCGCCGCCGTGGGCTGCGCGAAGCGCAGGGTTGTGGTTGTTGTGGTGCACTTGTTAAGAAGATTGGTGTAATCAGGGCTACTTTCTTAACATCTGCATGCCAAGAAAGTAAGATGACAAAAGAAGGTTGTGAAGTTCACACTGTAGGGCTCCATTGTCAATGCTGTAGGGTAATTCTAAGCCATTAAGCCCAGGAATTGCCAGAACGAGCAGTATTTTGAGTCAAGATGAACCGATAAATGAACATTAATAAGACGCTTTGCAAATTAATATGGATGCCTTCAAGGAGTGGCTTCATCGGTGCCTGATCATCTGGTTTCAAAATCAGCTGTTCAAAGGCTTCTTCTTTGTGTAACAGTTACGAAAATTTTCTCGTCAGTACGTTGAAGTGTGTCTGCCAGGACATCTCACAGTCAGTGTTTCGTTATCATCAAGAATAATCAATCTTAGTTTTGGTTGCAGAAGATTGCAAAGAGCTTACCATTATTCCAATCAATGACGTTGGTTTTTCGGATTGATAACCCAGGTCCCTGCACCTGTCGCTTTCGTGGGGTAGCACTTTAATTGCTCGCATGCGAACCAATCCTAGACACTTTATTAACTGATCACATGTCCAAGACCTCAAAAATCTTATCTCAATGCGAATATTTGGAAAGATTGAGATACACATGCAATTGAGGCTGAATCTCCCTTGTTCTAGGCTCTGAAAGGGCTTGGCTTAGGCGCTACACCTCCGCGGTGCCGTGCAACAGCAGCTGATACAGTGCTGCAGCGTCCACTGATGTGTCAATTAATGAATAATGCCCTGTACCGGCCACTGTTTTTCTTATCAAGATACCGCCCTGCAGGCCCTGCAGGTCGCCTGGCCGCCGGCCAGTGATCAACCGTTTCTTATTCCCTCGCTTCAATGTCTGAGCTGATAAGGGCGCATCGAGGGCTGGGGTTCTTGGCCAATTGCGTCCGTGCGTCCTTATCATTGCCCCCATGGGGAATTTGTTATCGTGCAGCTGGACACGGGAATTGCTTATCTTGAGAGGCCCGCCGGCACTTGAACGGGCTCATTATCTTAGGTTTTGTAAAACGGCTGTACGTAGTGTTTGAATGTATATAACAATGATGAAGATCTCAATGAAAATGGTTGTGGCAAATGCTCTCGTGATAGACTCTTGAATTCTAAACACCAACCAACCTTACTGCAAATATATCACAATGGCTGGTGGTGGCGGTCCTTCATCTGGCACTGTCGAGCCTCCTCTGAGCCAGGCCTACGGCTATGGCATCGTTGTTGGTCTCGGCTTTCTTTTTGCCCTGGGCATGATCTTCACGACATGGGTCTTGAAACGGTATAATCATGAGAAGCAAACCTCGGAAATGTTCAACACCGCTGGCCGAACGGTCAAGTCTGGTCTTGTTGCTTCAGCTGTTGTTTCTAGCTGGACTTGGGCTGCTACCCTTCTTCAATCATCTGGTGTTGCGTACCGATATGGTGTTTCTGGACCATTCTGGGTAAGTTGACTGTTTGTGTATTGTCAATTGTGAATTGCGACTAATAATTGCAAAGTATGCTTCTGGTGCTACCGTTCAGATCATTCTCTTCGCCACCATTGCCATTGAACTGAAGAGAAGGGCCCCCAATGCGCATACCTTCCTTGAGGTCATCCGAGCTCGATATGGTCGCATTACTCACTGCGTCTACATCTGCTTCGGTCTCTTCACCAATATTCTCGTCACTGCCATGTTGTTGACTGGTGGCTCTGCCGTAGTCACTTCTCTCACTGGCATGCACACCGCTGCAGCATGTTTCCTGCTGCCTCTCGGTGTTGTTCTGTACACCATGTTTGGAGGGTAGGTCAATAAGCTTTCGGTGAGAGAAACTTGTCTAACTCGCCCTTTAGTATCAAGGCCACTTTCTTGACAGACTATGTCCACACTGTCATTATCCTTGTCATTATCCTCATCTTTGCGCTCACTGCTTACGCTACCGGCACCGAACTTGGATCACCTGGCGAAGTTTACGATGCTCTCACAAAGGCCGCCGCCGCTCACCCCGTGGAAGGCAATGCTGAAGGCTCATACCTCACCATGCGATCTCGCGAGGGTATCATCTTCTTCGTCATCAACATCGTTGGCAACTTCGGTACCGTCTTCATGGATAACGGTTACTACAACAAGGCCATCGCCGCCCACCCCGTCGCCGCACTTCCTGGATACATCATTGGCGGTCTTTCATGGTTCGCCATTCCTTGGCTCTGTGCGACTACCATGGGTCTCAGTGCTTTGGCCCTCGAGACCAATCCCGCGTTCCCTACGTACCCCAACCGCATGGACCCCGCTGATGTCTCGGCTGGTCTTGTTCTGCCGTACGCTGCTGTTGGCTTGTTGGGCAAGTCTGGTGCTATCTGCACTTTGATCATGATCTTCATGGCTGTCACTTCTGCGACTTCGGCTCAGCTCATAGCTGTTTCCTCCATCTTCACCTATGATGTTTACCAGTAAGTTTTTCGTGTACGAAAATTCGTACCTTACGCTAACGCTTCTCCAGGACATACATCAACCCCAAAGCTTCTGGCAGCCGACTTATTGGTGTCTCTCATACGACTGTCTGTCTCTATGGCGTCATTATGGCCAGTTTCAGTGTTGGTCTTCACTACGCCGGTATCAGCATGGGCTGGCTGTACCTCTGGATGGGTGTCATGATCTCCGCAGCTGTCATCCCCGCTACTCTGACTCTTCTCTGGAAGCGCCAGAACTGGATTGCTGCCGCAGCGTCTCCCGTCCTCGGTCTTTTCTGTGCGCTCATCGCCTGGACTGTCACCTGTGCCAAGGAGTTTGATGGTGTTCTCAGTGTCGACAACCTCGGTTCCAACAACCCTATGCTTGCGGGCAACGTTGTCGCTCTATTGAGTCCTCTGATCTTCGTGCCGCTCTTCACATTCGGTTTCGGCTCAGATAGCTACGATTGGGCTTCTATGGCTGCTATCAAACAGGCTGACGACACCAGTGACTCGAATGGTGACTCTGAACCTGCTGTCGTGACTAGCTTCGCCGTTGCTCCTGAGGAGGACATGGCCAAGCTCAACAGGGCCTCAAAGATTGCCAAGACAATGACTGTCTGCATGACAATCGCTCTCCTGGTTCTCTGGCCCATGCCCATGTACGGAACAGCCTATGTCTTCTCCAAGCCCTTTTTTACCGGCTGGGTTGTTGTTGGTATTCTCTGGTTGTGCTGCAGTTCCATCGCTGTTGGTCTATTCCCTCTCTGGGAAGGTCGACATAGTCTTGTTCGTGTCTTCAAGGGTATGTTTGGAATGGGAGGATCAGATGTCACAGAGGAGATCCAAGGAAAAGCAGTGCACGAGGAAAAGATCGATGAATTTGAAAAGCAGTAGTAGTTAGAAGATTGAGCATAGTTTAGCTTATCTTGGCATACCGTGATATTTATTAGTTGAAAAAGTGTTAATAAGCAAGGTCTTACTGTCTTACGTCACCCTGAGACTACGATGATGATACAAAGTGGAGGCGTGATTTATCTCCAGCAAGGTGCCACTACTCAAACAATTGTCACAGCCAGACACTGACCCTCGGTTCAGAATACTTCCCCAACTAGTCTTGAAAGGACAATTATCAGAATGGTTAACATAAATCTGGCCTACAGCGCCCCCATCAATCCAAGCGGTGCTTCTCCCATCTTGTCAGAAGCTCAAGTCTGGAATGGCCTCAAGCGCAAAGTCCGGAACGCCCATGAATTTGTGGCTCCCATTCTTGAGTGCGAAGTACTCAGTGAAGAAGACATCGAAGGAGGGACAAAGGTCGTCCGACAGGTCACATTTGACAAAGAAGCGCGAGGTAGCAACGACACTGTTGTCAAAGAGATAGTCTACGAATTTGCACCAACTCGTGTCGATTTCTATCAACCTGATGGCAGCAAAATCTTCAACATCGTTAGTGTTGACCAAGAGGGCAATCTGATAATGAGTTACGCTTTTGAATGGCGACACCCAGAAGTCGAGGCAGAGAGCAAAAAGGCCAAGGAGTTGCGCGAGAAGTATTTCAAGGTGAGCCTTATGCGCTGAACTTTGGAAACAGGGAGCTGACCCGGCGTTGTAGACGGCCAAGGGGGCCGTCGAGGGTACTATCAATGCTATTCGTAAGTTCGTAAAAGAAGGCGAGCTTTGAGAAAGACCTCAATGGCGTCAAAAGGATACTGTCTGCTCCGCAGCAGGCCGTAATGACAGGGTCCGTTGGAAGAGGGGTATCAATTCATCATGCAGAGAATATCTGAGGGAAGGACTGTACTATGCTAGGAAACAGAAAAGTTAACAAAGAAACATCGTTCGCAAAAGGAGTGTTTTCCTGATCCCAACTGATCCTCTGAAGAGACTGCGCCGTTGACCAATACTGACGTCAGTATCACAACGCGATCGTCTGCTCTCGAACAAATTTCTCCTCAGTCTCGGAACTCCTAATTGGAATGATCCAAATATCGTATGGAATGTATCCGCTATCCGGGTCAAGTCCATCCAAATCATTTCTGATTAGGCCTCGGAAGCGAACCTTCATATCCTGAAATGCAGCATCGTCGTTTTTATGGACTCTATCATCCCAACTTCTACCTTGACGCTGAACAATAAATTGAACCGCATCAATATCATTGAAGCCATGTATGAACTGAAATTCCGACATTGGCATGCGGCCGAATGTGCCGTGATGGTCCCATAGCGTGAGGTTTCCAGGCGACTTCTCGACACTGTATTTAATACCGTATCTTGGCCTTCTAGTGGTAATTTCTGGTGTTCGACATGTAGTTTGGGGGAGAGGAGGTGGAGGCATAGCTCTAGTCTCTTGGTTTGCCTCTAGTACAGGGGTTATGTCTTCGGTGGATAGCTGAGTCTTATCAAATGTCGTTGGCTCTGAAGTTGCGCGAGGATTCTCCGACGTTCCGATATAAGAAGCTCCAGGAGTCTCTGTTCCAAGCTCTGGGCTAAGACGGGATCCTGGATCGCTTTGTCGACTTGGAGGTGGTGACAAGGATTGGGAATCATCCTCCGTGTCAAAGGTTGGAGTTTCGACAAAGTTAAGGCGTTGGACTGGTCGGCAGCTACGGCCTGATGATGTGTATTTCTCAGTAAGACCGTCTATAGCTCGAGTGGTTGTTTCCGTCGTGGTGACGGTCTCTAGAAATTCAGTCATCTGAGCGACTGGGGCACTTGGTTCAAAAGAGACTGCAGTGTCGCTCGGAGGATTGATTGCAGATGCGAGAGCTTGAGGTGGAGGTGTGGTGTTGGTAATATTGCCTGCCAATGAAGTCTGGTATGGTTAGCTGTTAATCCTTTATACATCATGTCTGTGGACGCGTAAAGTGCTAACACCGAGAAGACTACCTACTTGATTATCTAGCCTTGTGACGCGTAGATGGATGTGGTCTATGTCTGGAAGGCTGCTTCCATCGTCCGATATGTCATCATGCCCTGCGTCCGTGTCCATCTCCTCGCTTAGAACTGGAGCTGATACCGCGTTACTGACAGCAAGCACGTTAGCTAGAGTGTAGAACTTGGAAGCTAACAATACCTTTGTTCAAGTGTTTGAGATCTCTGCCTCTCATGACGTGCTGCTTGTTTCTTCTTGGACGGTGAGTTAGGACCCTTATAATGTTCTTGCTGGTTGTGACGGAAGAAGAGCAGGGCAAGCAGTTGGATGATTCTAACAGTAGGTAAGTAGCTTATTCCGGAAACAGTTTGGGGGTGTTACTTTTCTGTATCCTGTCCCCAGATCAGTGAGTCACCAGAAGAAGGGCCCTCACTTGCTGGCCAGTATTGCTGTCCTCGGCCTTCTGCGATCGCAAATCTCTCCGCCATAGCCTTGAAGTCAACTCTTGTTAAATCGTTCCACTTAAACAGGGAAACACCAGGCACTCCATCGCGGGTCTTATACCCCCCAATAAATTTCTTATAAGCCTGTATGAAGAATTTGCTGTCGGAATTGGACCGCGGAAAACCTAATGTAGTTTGGAGAGCGGTTATTTTTGGAAGTTCACCGATCTTCTGCTTGCTCATGATTGACAGTAAATGTTGAAGAATAATGTGAGTCGGATATACAAGGTTCTGCTTGAATGTGAGGTCCGGGTAGACTCAAAAAAATTAACATGTTAAGACACCAAAGGAATAGAAATGCATTTCCGTGAGGGGAGGCCTCTGCCTGATTTTATGGTCAAGTCTGCCTTAGCTGAACACCCCAGCCAACTCGAAACCTGAAGAGAAAAGTATATAAACATTAAGCGCTCCAGAAACGCCTAGGCCTCTGAGATTGGCCTCCAAACCTCACGACAAAAAGTGTCACCGAAATGAACAGCTCCAAGTGTTTCTGCGACATAGAATCCGGCATCGTCTCGACCTTCAACTTCAAAACGTTTTAATCAGAGTTTTATAGCCCGAGTAATTTGTCCCCAAAGGTACAATCTTGGGGCTGTTTGGTCGGTATCGAGAAACGGTGTTGGTTCAGGACCAACAGTTTTCTGCATAAGTGTACCCTCCAAAAGAATTCAAGCCAATAGGAACAGCTTCAGCAGGCCAACAGAGGCCTGTGAGCTATTAATAGCAAGTTTTCACTTCTCTCTGCTCTTTCTTCTCTTTTATCTGTTTCACAAGAGGCCCCTTGGCCTTTTTACGAACAATTCTGAAGCAATTGCTGGTTATGGTGTGTTGTCGCTGCGGCGCAGCCCTTGCATGGACGCGGATCGAATCTGCCTTGCTAAAGGAGCCCTGATCTACGTAACTGCCTGCCAGTTAAGAAGTTCGACTTTTCAATTGGAAGCATTCAATTATCCGAAAGTTCAGCCTCTGGTCTTTTACTTAATTTAGCATCAAATCGGTGCTGCCATTGACTGATATTCCCCGATCGTGCCGGCTCACTTGGCCATGACGAAATTGTTATCCGATAGTGATGTCCCCCACAATATTGCCTCGGCAAAGCTTAAGACCTCTATCCTAAGTGACAAAAAGCCTTAGGTAAACTTAGCCTAATTTAGTATAGATTTAGACTAAATTCTTTTAGCACCTTAATTTAATGTCAGAAGTCTTCTTGTGCCCTGGGGACTCTCAAAGAACTGTGAATGCTAACGCATTTTCTACTGTACTTAGAACGAGGTCTCCGCTACGCCACCTCCGCTGTCAACTGTATTCAGATGAACTCAATCGTAAGCTAGCTCCTTAGTGCTCAATTGATCCACAAACTACCGGCATTAGATGATTACATGACCAACCTCCATCGTGAGCTATGACAATCGTCCAGGCTTCTACTGGTCGCACATTTCCAGCGCAACACAAAACCGTGTCGTGCGTTCCATTTTCTGTTCCAGGTTTCCCAGTGACATGTACTGCATGAGCACGCGATAACTGATGAAAAAGACTACCATGTTGCTGACATCAGTCCGTCAATGACTCGGGCAGCCGATTCTCTGCCTGTAGGAGCGGGGAAACGTTAAGCTTGATTACTCAAAAGTCAAGCTTATTATCCCACGTCCAAGAGAGTCGTTACGCAAGAACCTCTACCCGTCAAACCCCATCAGGCAGGTGAATAAGTACGCTGATCCCTCCCCGCAGCAAAGCCAAGTAGCCAAGCCAGCTCAGCCATTGGCCAACTCTGGGGAGCTTCCCAAGAGGGTTACGACGGCAAGGCATGACGACATTCGCGAGAGCTATCCCGAGCTCAGGATCGTAAGCTTACCGACTGGGAAAGGAAGTTCATCCATCATGATAAGAGCTTTGGCAAATCAAAGGCAAGCTTGGCTCGAGATGGGATCCTGTTTGTTGGGAATACCAAGGACCTAAGTTGTTGTTCATGCAATGGTACCATTGTAAGGTAACATGACACTGCAGAATGGGGCGGGTCAAGTTTGCGAGAGTTGCATTTATATCCGAAGCTTCCCATTGCTCCACGGTTGCTTCCCCCTCCCAGGCAAATGTTGTGAAGTTCAATTGGCATTGAACCTTCAATATGCATTTCCAACAGCTCACGACAATCGCAGCTTTGGCTGCTGGCGTATCTGCTTGCCAGCGTGATCTTGTCTTGGGCAAGCGACATACCCACCGTCAACCGCTGACCAAGCGCAATGCCGATTGGCCTCCGGTCTTGACGGAGCAAGAAACTCTTCTTGTCAATTCCTTTGACAATTCATCCATTGACAAGTGGTCTGACTACTACGGCCACCAGAATAAGCTGGCTGGCTATGGAAAGGAAGCTGCCCAGTGGACCGCTGATCGCTGGTCCGAGAGCGGATTTGATACGCATCTGGCCGAGTACCATGTGTTCCTCAGATACCCAGTCAGTTCGTCTCTCTACTTCACCGGCCCCAATGGTACAACCACCGAGGTGAACACCAAGGAGGAGGTGCTTGAGGAAGATGACGTTACAGGCTGGGATGTTCTTTCACAGCAGACCTGGTTGGCCTACTCGCCAACTGGAAATGCTTCTGCCGAATATGTCTACGCTGGGTAAGAGAAGCTCCAAATGGGTCTGGATGTTTGTTGCTGACTTTGAGCGATAGCCGAGGTTCAATTGACGATTTCGATCGACTAGTCGAGCTTGGTGTTGATTTCAAGGGCAAGATCGCTCTCATCAAATACGGTGGTCTGTTCCGTGGTCTCAAGGTCAAGAATGCCCAGGACCACGGCGCCATTGGCGCCATTATCTTTACCGACCCAGGCGACGATGGCAACATCACAGTCGCCAACGGATATGAGGCTTATCCTGGTAAGACTTCTCACATGGTAGCCCTGAGGAGCTCGTGCTAATCGAACGCCAGATGGTCCTGCTCGAAACCCCAGCTCCGTCCAAAAGGGCTCAACACTATTCCTGTCCACCCGCACCGGCGATCCTACAACTCCTGGCTACCCCTCCAAGAAGGATTCGCCTCGGGCTGACATCTCCGAGGTTATTGCCAAGATCCCAGCTCTGCCAATTTCTTACTCGGCTGCCCAGCCTCTGCTGCAGGCTCTCAATGGCCACGGCGTTAGCGCTGAGAAGGTTAACCGAACTGCGTGGACAGGCGGTCTCGATGCCGACTATAGCTCTGGTCCTGCGCCTGGTGTCAAGCTCGCTCTCAGTACTGTCTCTCGTGATTCTATCGAGCCAGTTCATAACGTCATTGGCGTTATCAACGGAACCAATGCCGATGAGACTATCATTATTGGAAACCATAGAGATACATGGATGGTCGTAAGTAAAATCGCAAGCAGATACTCACAAAGTTCATCACTGACTGATTAGGGCGGTAACGGAGACCCCAACTCTGGTTCTTCGATCCTCATCGAGCTTGCTCGTGCATTCAAGAAGCTCACTGATTCGGGCTGGAAGCCTAAGCGAAACATTGTCCTTGCATCTTGGGATGCTGAAGAATGGGGCATCATTGGCTCCACTGAATGGGTTGAGGAGCACGTCAACTGGTTGACCGATACAGCTGTCTCTTATCTGAATATCGATGTCGCTGTCAGCGGTCCTCGTCCCAACCTCGGTGCTTCACCTGAGCTTCATACCTTTGCTACCGAGGTTCTGAAGAAGATCGTTGATCCCAACTTTGGTAGTTTCAACCAGTCTCTCTATGATGCTTGGCACGCTGCTAGCGAGGGCGACATTGAGATTCTTGGCTCTGGCTCCGACTATACTGCTTTCTTCCACCGAGGTATTAGCTCTCTTGACACTGGAAGCAGTGGAGGTGCCGGGGACCCTATCTGGCACTATCACTCCAACTACGACACCTATCACTGGATGTCGACATTTGGTGACCCGGGATTCCATGTTCATACCGCCCAAGGGCAGTACCTGTCGCTGCTGGCTTACCACCTGGCCACTGATGACATCCTTCCCTTCGACACTCAGAACTACGCGAAGGAGCTTCGAGCATACTTCGAGGATCTCTCCGAGTATGCTGAGAGCAAGGATGCCGATCTTGATCTCAGCGAGCTTGACGAAGCCATTGAGCACTTCAAGAAGAGTGCCGACGAGGTCAAGGCTCTTGAGAATCTTGCTCGTGAGCGCAATGATGACGTCCTCAAGAAGGTAGTCAACCATAAATACCGCGACTTCCAGCGAGGTTTCATTTCGCAAGGTGGCCTACCCGATCGTGAATTCTACAAGCACGTCGTCAATGCTCCTGGACTCGACACTGGTTACGCTGCTGTCACATTCCCTGGTATCACCGAGGGAGTTCAGTATGCTGAGGATGGTGACTTCTCCGTGGCTCAGGAATGGGTCAAAAAGACTGCTCGTGGTATTGTTGTTGCGGCGAACATCTTGAAGACATAAACGGAGTTAGGAGAGGGTTGGAAGGGGAACGAGTTCACTTCAAGTCAATCATTTATGAACGTTATGATGTCATGGTTATGATAATTATAGTACTTGCATAGCATTCCAAGGTGTTTTGGCTGGTGCCGGTTCGGGGTTTTGCTGAACGGAGTCATATGGGCACAGCCACAAGAGAATTGAAGACGATAGTAAATCAAAACGAACTGAGATAAAAGTCCAAATATTTCCCTCGAAACCTTATGCTATCCTTGTATGATGCTTGATCATTACTGGGGTCTCCTTGCCCTGGAAGTCTATACGAACCTCCTCGTGAATTATTAAGATCATTTGACTATACCATTCATGCCAGAACATCGGTAAATACTTGTACATAAACCGTACAAACTCAAGCTTCTCAATTTAGTTAAACCATCAGATATATTATTAAGACGTATCGATTACAGTCGTTCATAGGCGCCAGAATCAACAGGCTGTCATATCACCAGCCTCATACCCAATCAATCCATCGTGTACTTGTTTCGCCTTGATTTAGAAGAAGCCATGTATGTAAAATCACAGAACTCACTGATTCGACTTCAATTGTAATGCGGCCAGAGCTTGATGACTGGCTCTTCTTCCAGCAGCTGCCTGACCAACAATTGATGTTCTATAGCCTATTCTTTTCATTTCCAATATCTTCTCTGACCTTACCAAACCGCCGAGAAAAAGCCCACAACTACCGAAATATGTGTAATTCACACATCTTGGCGCTTGGCATGGCCGGTTTGATACCTTGGCGCCGAGAATTCTAGAATCCACGTGGTGAATCTTATTTAACAACACGATACGATACTTCAGGATGCATTATGCATCTAGATCGATCGAGACTCATCTGTCGGTGTTCTTTGTGCCCTGCGACAATGTCTTGATATTTACCAATAGGTGATAGGCATTCTCTGAAACAGAGGGTGTATGGTATCGTGTATTCGACTCAAGATATCCCATCCACCATCGGACATAAGGAATGCAACAAAGATAGGGCACAGACATCCAAGATCTGAGCCACGCATCGGATGCTGCGGAAGAGATACGATTGACACTTTCTTGGCGCATCTTGGCGTATCAGAACTGATGAATCCTTCCACAGCATCCATCGGGTCTCGCAGAGTAAGATGTCTGGTGGCACAAAAGCAGAGGCCTCCCAATCAGCAATACAATAAACCAGTGGGTGTTTTGAGTGTTGCATTCCTTTTTGCCGTAGTTCCGAGTAGTGAATAATCCCAGTGGCCATGCTTTGGTTCCATGTGAGGAGATGCGACGACGATTTTGACTATGTAACCTTGGAGGTGCGGCAGATGAAGGCGGTATGCAGTGATTACTCGGGGTTGTGATATGGCCACCAATTAACGAGTTTAGCTGAGAGCGGGGAAGATTACAGTGAGCACAAGCCTAAATTAGGCCTGCTCAGTAGCTCCGATCAAGACCTTAAAGTCGCTATCGTAAATATTCACGCAATCTATACTGATTGGGATAATCTTTATGTGAATCTACGCTATTTGGATAAGGGTACTGTTCAGTGATGATGCTTGACTATAGCAGATATCACAACGCAACCACTACCTCAAGGTTTTGCCACGTGGATGACGCTGCATGTTTTGTCAGCCAAAACTCAGCATGAATGCTACGTAGTGGACGCTGGTCCTTTTAAGCTTAGCCATCAAGCTTACCCCTCTCCCGGGTACAGAATCCCTCAGAACTCAGAAAACGCCAGAACCAACAAGGAACAGTTCCAGCTCTATGGAGTACATCCCCCAAAAAACTTGGAGTGTTAGTGTTACATTGTGTCAGCCAAGAAAATGGGGGAATGGGATAATCATTAATCACCTGCTCAATTACGCTTCTGTTTTAAGTAGTGACTCCCGGGACTACGAGATCAGCGCTAGTCAGAGTTGCGCTGCCACGTCCGATGACAAGTCCATTCACGATGCTTTGAGGGGGAGGCATTGGAGGGGTTAGAGTTCGTCACTCAGTAGATCTCCGAAGCTTCGGTACTGGAAAGTGTTTTTATTCGCTATGATGATTTCATTTTCGTGATCAACAACCCTCGTGGAGGTTGGTGGCTGCAGCAACGTCGCACAGGGAAGCCGAGGCTTTGGGATGATCAAATATTGGACGCCATCAAACGCTGCAAAGTGAGGATCGGCTCTTTTCATGTCAGATTCGGAACAGACTAACAGAGCAGCCATTCAGGCTGATCCTCGACCTACAAAATGGGTTGCACTCGGGGCAAAGACTCCCTGCTCCCTCCCTACCTCTCATAGCAATGCTGACTCGGGTTGTTTTTCCCTGTTTGTGAGACGCAATAACCCAACCCAAGCTAACTTACAGATCGGCATTTCACCCTTGTCGTCCAATTAAAGCCACGGCTGGGCAATAAAGCTTGGTCTCTTCTTCTCCACGTCCATGCGTCGACCTTCCCGTAAACGCTTAGAGTCCTCGCAGATCGTGAGCTTTAGTTCATTGCCTCCCCCGCATCGCATGGGCTAGCTTTGGGGTTTGGGGGGGGGGCTTGCGGGCGTTGACGTACGAGGCGGGTTGGATGGAAGAGTTGTTTACGTGGTAACAAAAGCCCTTTCTTTCTTCCCTCTGAGACTTGTTTTCTTCCCTTGTTCTGTAGCAAGCTGTCATCGCCGCGGAGCGTAGAGACTGTTTCGCTATTCTAGACTTCTGCTATAAGCTGCTGTTCCTGCGCCATGACTACTGATACTACGGCGACACCGCCGAGTGAGCGAGAGAAGCCTACCGCTGTTGATGTCGAGAATGTCGCGTCGAACACGCTGTCCAATGTCGGGGGCGGGGGTGCAGTTGATGCTGAGCGAAATGCACTCTTAGCCGCGCTTCCTGACCCTGATGAGGGCAAGAGTGAAGAGGAACGACGAGAGATTGTAAGTCGTTCCAAAATATACTCCGTATCCCATCGAGAATGAGTGATGCTGACAACGGCGCAGGACAGGAAGTTGGTCTGGAAAGTTGACCTCTGGCTCATCCCCTGGCTATCGCTGCTCTACCTCCTCTCGTTCCTGGATCGAACCAATATTGGCAATGCTCGTCTCGCAGGCATGGAAGACGACTTGGACATGGGGCCGGGAGACTATAATGTCGCGCTCACCATCTTCTTCGTCAGCTATGCCCTGTTCGAGCCAATTACCAATGGTCTCCTCAAGCGCTTGACACCTCGCATCTTCTTCACAGGCATCATCATCGCGTGGGGCGCTGTCATGACTCTCATGGGAGTCTGTCACAACTACCCAGGTCTATTAGCAGCTCGCTTCTTCCTCGGTATCGCAGAAGCTGGCCTTTATCCCGGTGTCAATTACTATCTCGGCTGCTGGTACAAGTCGTCCGAGATTGGTGCTCGTGCCGCTATTTTCTTCTCTGCTGCCGCTCTAGCAGGCTCCTTCGGTGGTCTCCTCGCTGCAGCTATCGCCAAGATGGACGGCATTGGCGGTAGACCCGGCTGGGCATGGATCTTCATCCTTGAAGGTCTCGCGACTGTCGCTGTCGGCGCCTTTTGTTGGTGGATGGTCTTTGACTGGCCCGACACCGCTCGATTCCTCTCTCCCGAGGATCGCGTTCGTGTTCAGCGCCGTCTCATCCTAGATCGTCAGGGAAGGACCGCCGAAGACTTTGATAAGCGTCACATCTGGGCTGCCATGAAGGATTGGAAGACATATGGCTACATGGTTATCTACATGGGCTCGCTGATGCCTCTATACGCCTTCTCTCTCTTCCTGCCTACCATTTTACGAAGTATGGGACATGTAGGCACAAAGGCGCAACTCCTGTCAGTTCCTCCATACGCTTGCGCTGCAGCCGCTACTGTCTTCGTCGGATTCCTAGCAGACCGAACCAAATGGCGTGGCTATTGTAATATTGCTACTGTCTGTGTTGGTATCATTGGATTCACCATGCTGATCGCTTCGCCTGATCCGCACGTCCAATACGGCGCTGTGTTCCTCGGTGCGATGGGTAAGTATACAACACTGGCTTCTTGAGGCGTTTACTAATCGAGAACAGGCATCTATCCCACTGTCTCAAATACCGTGTCATGGGTCAACAACAACATCGAGGGTTCATTGAAGCGTGCCATTGTTCTCGGCATGGTCGTCGGTTGGGGTAACCTCAATGGTGTTGTCTCGTCCAACATCTACCGTGAGACCCAAAGACCTCGCTACTTTGCCGGCCACGGTACAGTCCTGGCCTACCAGATCGTGTTTCTTCTAGGAGGTTCCATCTTTATGCACTTTGCACTTAGATTGGAGAATCGACGTCGTGCTAGGGGATCATTGGATGCCAAGTATGCTGCCATGACAGACGAGCAGAAGTGGATCAGCGGTGATGTGCGTCCTGACTTTAGATACACTCTCTAGAGAACGTAAGGACATTTGTGTACATAGCGTTTTGTTTTTGTTTCTTTTAGGGACTCCTTTAGCAGGCCGGCTGGACTGTTATGGATTGATGAAGGTACTTTATGATTATGTAGCCCTCATAGAATACCGTTAGTATTTTTAATGTCTCTTATGCTAGAATAATGAAACATTCTGACTTATGCAGGTTTTCTCTCCTGCCCATGATGTGTTGAGACCCCGCCCAATTCTGAACACGATCGTATACTTCCGTAAGAGAAGGCAAGGGTCTGAGACAACGAGAAGATCTTCCAGCTGAGCCCATATGCTGAGGGTATCACAGAGAATGGTCGAGACCGCCCACATCTGTCTATATCCTTGATACTGGCCAAATCATGCACGGGGTGATGAGTGCACAAGCTGGTAATAGATACATGTGCCCTACTTCTCATGGTTCTTGAAAAGCACACCGACCCCATCATGGCATCGCTTACTATGGTATGAAATCTGTTTGCAGACTCTTCAGCGCTATCAGTCGTTCGATTACAGTATGAATCATATCTTCGTGTCACTGGAACAGACCCCACTCTCTCATTCTGAGGCAGGGCTTCTAGTGGTGTGTTTAAGACAGGTTTCTGATGACTAAAAGATACGTGATCTGGACAATTGAGAAAAAGTTTTCCTACACATCGCATTGCTTATTTCCTTCTATCGGGAGACATGCTCCGTATATCCTGAGCTTTGAACTGTATGGACAGACGACGAGGTTCCGGTGTTTCCACAAACTCAAGGTATGGCATAGAGAAAACTATCAAATGATACTTGAAAGCTCAGGAAAGTCAGGGGGGCCCCTTACTCAAAACTTGTGGTGGTCTGAATCTCAATGGGAGACACCATGGCACAAAATATGAGAATCAAGTCTGGACTGCTCTGAGTACCATTAATTGTAGAACAGGGTCCCATCACCGCTGAATCTGTAGAACCTCTTCTATCAACATGAAACAACCTCAAGATGGACCCCCCTTCTCTTTTCAACTTACCGTTATCCTGCCTGTTCTATAAGAACCATCACATCCGCTCCTCTTCTGCTTAATAAATCATCACTCGTCTTGACAAAACAGAAACCAAACAACTTAACAAAGTCCAGAAACACTCAACTTTATTCAATAACCTTATTACAATTTTAATTCAAAATGAAGTTCTCCATCGTCCTCGCTGTTGCCGCACTCTCGGCCGAGACCTTTGCGTGTGCCAACATTGGTCAAGTCTGCCAGAAAGGCGACCCAGATGTATGCCAGTGTGATACACCACTTACCGTAAGTCCTACTATCATCACTTATCCACGTATTTGACTGCTTATATGTCGGACTTTCTAGCTGTCCTGCCGAGGTGATCCTATCCCCCGTCCTGGAGGCTGTGAGTGCCCTTGTCGATGGCTCAACGGCCATTTTCTCCGTACCCGTAAGAATTCTTCTGATCCAAGTAGCTCCCCGCTTTCACTACCAGCTTGGTGACATTTGTCCCCTGCTCAAACGAAATGGACGGTGCGTGGATGGGAAGTGCGTTACGGGCCCGCGTCTGACAGCGATTCCCCTTCCTCCTATACCTACTCCTGAGTAGTGGACACCGCAGATCAGCAGCATTCCGTGCACCCCAACCGGAATGCATTACTCTCGTTTATATAAAGTTGGGCTGTTGGGCCAGAGCTAGTTAGAGTTGACAATATGAACCCCAATTTGACGAGTTTACCCCCAAGGTATTCCTATCCCAGTGCTTGAAATACACAAAATTGAAAGGTCTGGGCTGTAAATAAATAAGAATATGCTCTGGTCTACTTGACAGTAAAGCTTCGTAGGTTTCTAGCACCCCCTTTGAACAGTTCTCCGTACATGACTCCATGCACATACGCCTCTCCGACAAGTATATATGCTTCGTCACCCTGAGCTCGCAATAGGTAGGGTATTTTACCTCCCAACAGGATACAGACCTCATCTCCTGGCCGCATATCAAGTGGACCTACCCCAACAAAGCCCGTGGAGGTCATAAAGGCGCGTCTCGTGTGCATCCGCATAAGAGCGGCAGCATAGAATGAGCCTCCTGTAGACGAAGTCTCTCCAGCTACCTCTCCTTCAGCTGTGTTGGGTTGCTGAATTTTCTCGGAGTCCTCTGCACACTGAGATCCCCAGGCCTGATAAGGTACCGTGGAGAAGTACATAGTGCCATCGAGTATCCCGATGCGTGCAGCGTCCAAACGCTCTTCTCCAACTCTGACTCTTAGAGAGATATCGCAAAATTCCCTGATGCTTTTGAGCCATTGTTTGACTGCAGTCGGGCTAATGGGTTTCAACCAGTTTGGGTCCCAAGTTGATCCGATCTCTTGGACCTTGTCCACATATATGCCTTCGAATGTCGCTGTATCGAAATGGGGAAATTTTGGTATCGCGGTATATGTGCCTGAAGCTTTGAAGGGGGTATTCCACGGTGGCTGCGCATTCGGGTGCAGAACATCCATGCTCCAGTCAGGTACCCAGCTGGGTAATGAAGCAAGCTTTCTGGGCCTTTGACAGTACATGAGAACATCAATAGTACCCTGTTCTAGGATCTTACAGGCTGTTTCTCGGTACACCTCTTCCACTGTCATAGAGTAGTCTGGGAACAAGTTAAAGTGGTCCCTATCTCCAGTCAGGTTTAGTAATGCAAAAATACGATCTCGCGGGTCAGTTGCGTGGACAACATTGTAGTCCACTTCCAAAGTGAGCGATACCGCGACGACCTGTAGAAGTGGCTGGCCCCGTGGACTCTCTCCATCGGGGGTGTATACATAGTGCCATCGTCTTGTGAACAAGCTATAAACATAGCTGTTGAGTGGAGTGGAGTAGACATAATTCAGATTCCCAATCAGCGTCTCGAGCCCATCGACGGACTTCTTTTGCGCGCGACGTTGAACAATACTTGCGGCGTCCAGAGTCTGGTCCATGAGATCGTACTTCACAATCCAGCCACCGCAGGCAATTGCAATACGCCGACCAACAGCGAACTCTTGCATAATCCACAGGCGTTGCCAGTAGCGTCGTTGACAATAATCGTGAAAAGCCGCTTTAGCAGCTTCTAGATCAATAGACCCTTCCTCCTTGTTGCCAGAGTAGAGCTTACGCAAAGCCTCAAGGTCGTTAGAGCGCAGGGCTCGGCCGGTGTCACGCATCAAGCGGCATATCAGATCGCTACTTTCATCACCATTACCCAGCCATGCGATCACCTGATCTGCTTCCCTGTAGATATGGTGCATTTGATGAACTTGGTGGCTCTTCTCCACTTCGTCAGCTTGGTTGATACACAGCTGATCGACCCAAAGCCATCGAGGCTTTTTGCAAAACCGTAGACGCCGAAGGGCACTCTCAACGGTTGAGCTTATGTCTATTGTTGTCCCATCAATGCTAACCAGGCTTCTGGGGCTGTCTGGAGATTCCCAGACATATGATAAAGCTGTATATGGCTGAGCGTCGCCGCGAACATATTCCTCAATATTGCACACGAGGAGATCTGGTTGTTCGGGATTAGAAGTAGGTTCCGACGGAGAAGGCTCTAGTTTGATGAGTCTGATCCGATGATCAGGATCTTCAAGTTGACTATACTTGATATCTGAATACATTTCGAGGATTCATTCAAGAATCGCATTGCAATAAGAATAGTTCGAAATAAAATCACGACTATCCAAAGCTGACAGGTCATGGCCTTACCCCACCTTGTCAAGTGTATTTAGGGCTGAAAGTCTCGTCAAATACTACCTTACTATCAATACAATCCAGCCTCATGAGGAGTCCCGCGATACTAGCTTGGCACTCAAATAGTATGGAGTCCAAAATATGCTAATCTCTTCTTTAAAAATCAGTCTAATGCTGCTTCCAGGCAAGATATCCCTTGTGGTGAACTTGCAAAGTAACCGTGAGACCAGTGCTGCTACCCCAGCGCTTATATCACGTGGGCCTCGCATTTTTAAGCATACGACTCCTGAGGGCATAGGTTAAACATTTCCTGACTTCTATAATGTCTAACACCCTTCTAGGCAGTTATCTTATGGCTTGCTGGCCCGAATTTGCCAATTCCATTCTCATGCTTTTGCATGAACTCCACTGGGTTTGGGTGGTTCTCAACATAGCCAACTCCGCTAACAGCCTTGTCTATACGAGATCAGTAAGCTTTCTCCCTTCACATGGGTGTCTTGTGGATTTACGCACAGTAGCCTGTTAGTCTGACGATGTCATCGGGTAGAGTTCGAGCAATCTCGATGGGAGCACTGAGGATTTCATCCTGGTCAAGCCGGTAGTAGAACGAATGTCATTTATATTAGTCAATTGTCATCTTCGCCTGGATAGAAAAAGATACATCTATCTGAATCAAGCCCCAATAATCTCCTTCACAACCTTTGAAACATTGTCAGGCTGGCTAACCATGGGGACGTGTCCGCTATCAAAGCTATGCACTTCAACCTCCCTTCCACTTGACGCCTTGACACCTTCAATCATTGCGCGCTGGAATTGGGGCGGGATAACCTGGTCCTGTTCGCATACGATATAATGCACTTCGACATCATTGTATCCAGGATACGTCAGTGGTTCCCGGAAGCTTGGAGTTGAGTGTTCAGGCATCTGCTTAGCCAGTTCAAAGGCTTGGTCGAAAGGTAAGTCAGAGAATGTATTAGTAGCGTGTCCCTTGGGGTCGAGAGTCATGTAGTCATCCTGGATGCGAGATCAGCGCAAGTTGGGGAACTGAAATGGTTGAAGAAGTACCTTGAGATCAAGAAAGTCAGGCAGGGCTGATCCGAATGCATCCAAGTTGGAGACACCAGGCTGCAACACGACTGACGCGAGGTAGATAATCTTGTCAATTCCGCCTTGTTTGCCTTCAGTCTCACGAGCCTTTTTTGAGAGCTTGCTGAGACTCTGGGTTCCAGGGATGCCTCCATAGGAATGGGTCATAAGAACGACCTCCTTCCCTTCATCGAGAAGCTTGGAAACAACGCTGGTGATCTCGTCGGCATCGTCGCTCATTGTCGCAGGCGGAAGATTACCCCGCTTGCCAACTGACGGAGTATCGATCACGCGCGAGTCAATACCATGTCGCTCGAGGCTCTCTGTAAACACGCGATAGTGTTTGGACGGTGCAAACGATCCAGGGACGATGACGACAATTGGGCTTGCCATTATTGATATTGCTTGTGATTGAAAAGGTAAAGAAAAGTCAATAGTTTGCTGAAAACTGATTGTGGCACCAGTGGTTTCCTTTTATGCCCGATTTATGCTGTTGGTTGGTTGTACAACGTTTGTCATCGATTGCAATACCCAGCCATCCCCGCGTTTTCGGAGGAGATATGACTTCTTCTGATTGGTAATTTTGGGGAAGCGTTACCTGAACGAGTAAAGGCACCGCGAACCAACACGTTCGGTAATCGAGCTTGAGCATGAATCCTGTCAGCCCTAAATTCCTGCCATCTGCAGAGCCGAGGCTTGAGGTTGGCCGCATCGAACTAAGAGTCTTGAGATATTGACTATCGATAAAACAAATACTTTTAGGTTTAGATAGATTGTTACTTGGTAAACTTTGCATGCTCTTTTCTCTGATTGCCCTCGCGTACTGGGGCCATTGATGTGCAAACGCTGAAAGAAAGCAGTTTCAGGGTTTGGTGGAGCCAATAGCGGGTGTATCCACTGTCAAAAGCGAAAAGGCCTTGTAAACAAAGCCCTTTCACGAACAGTCAATATCCCATGGATCGGCTCGCTTTATTTTTGGCATTCTTAAACGCGTAGCCCTTGGCTTTGTTTTACTTTGCCTTCTTCCAATTGTTCTATTCTCGTTTCTTTATTCCCCAGCGCTCCCCCCGCCATTGGCTCTCAGGCAGCGCCTAACAAAGGCCCAGTTTCGCTAAGCGCCTGGTCTTAGCGGCAAGCAACAAACGATTGGGGCTCAATGAATAGCGCTGGGTCTCTTTGTCAAAGGCCTCGTTTCATTGTCGATTGGCTGCTGCTTGTCCAACATGAGAAAGCGCATCAGCGTCTATTGACGATGTTGATCATTGATGCTATATAAAGATGTGACGGACTACTTCTGTTGGTTCTGTTATCCAAATCACTATCGCTCATCGTCTATTTATTTCTCTCTTTTTCTACACTGCTGTGCAGTTAAATTCCATTCTTTGGTCGTCAACACGCGAAACACGCAAATCATCTTCAACAACAACACTTTAATAACAATAATCCAGCTTCATCATGGGCAAGTTTGACAACGCTATCAAGGCCGGCCAGACAGCCATCGAGCTCGGCAACACTGCTAGATCCTTCGCTGGAGCGACCTCCGAATTCCGTGCCGCTGATAAGAAGGAACTCGGTCGACAGGCTGGCCGTCATGCCTTCAACGAGGGCGCCGAGACCGGAAAGACCATGGGCAAGACTTGGCTCAAGACTTTTGAGACGGTACCTCGTATGGTCTGTCGAGGTCTTCAATTCCTCTTCGCTATCATCGCCTGCGGTTTCTACGGCCATCGCGTCGATAAGGCTCAAGACACCGACTACGGCTTCTCACCAGAATGGTACTTCGCTCTCGTCATCGCCGGCCTCTCAGCCACCACCGCCATTCTCTTTGTCGTCCTTACTCCCCTCGGCGCTCTTCCCCTCATCGGCAGCAAGCTCAAACTCGTCAAGACCTACCGCGCATTTGCTTGGGACCTCATTCTCTTCATCACTTGGCTCGTCGTCTTCGGAATCTTTGCTGGCATCTTCCTTCACCGAGACAGCGACGACAAGTACAAGGGGGCTAGCACTGGTGCCATGAAGACAGCTGTTTGGATCGACCTCGTCAACTCCATCTTGTGGCTTACTTCCGGAGTTTATGGTTGTGTCAAGACTTTCTTGGGTGACAAGGCGGATGAGATGACGGACAAGGTTGGACAGAAGCTATTCACCAAGAAGCAGAAGCCAGCTAAGGAGGTTGGCTATGCCGAGAGTGTCTGAACACGGGCAAAACAGTTGCATCGGGGTTTTCTTGTTTTTGTTACGCATTTTCTTATGTCAAAGCCGGCGTTCTTCGCATCTTTTACATTTAGAATAGATCTATTTCTATCTCCCGATGAATACAAAATCTCAGATACTACTGCTATGTACAGAACGAATAATATCCTTTTGAGCCATGATTATAAGCAACTGAGACCTTGTTCATCGTTTCCATACCGATTCGATCTCAGCCTTTGTCCACTCCCCGAGTCAGCTTCTTTCGGGATGCCAGAATTACAATGATGGAGACTTACGAGCGGTGCAGAAGCGGTGGTTTCCTTCAGCCCAGTTATTTCTGTCCTCCTCTTCGCAGCGCGCGGATCCCGCAATCAGCCCATCACTTCTAGTATGAGTTCTTACTGGGGTCTCATCAATCGCCACAGTCAACATCGTAATATGGAATGTCAGAGTATCGTAGAGTTTCAATGATTGAATTTTATTCTTGGAGGGTTAGTGCCTTTGAGGTACTCAAGTCAGTAGGGACAGAAAACAAAGATAGACCAAAAATTGAAGCGTATTTTTTATATTCCTTTGTATCCTCCATCTGTGAACCACGACGAAACATATCAGGGCAAAATCACATCGATTCAAACCGGAACAGCTCACGAAGTTGGAGCAGTCAATAACCTTCTAGTCATTTTCTTTGTCGGGGTAGCAAGATCAGACGGTCTGCAATTGTCCACGACTCAGAAGACAAAGAATGAAATGCAAAGGATAACTCGCTGTGTTGAGTTTCTCAACATCCACCCTTGGCCAAAGTCTGCCATGGTTCATTTATGCTCCTTTCATTTCATAGTTGCCTTTTCAAGAGCTATTATTCACATCAGAATCTTGCCGAATGCTTCACCAAGCCCGCACTCAACCAGCCATGCTTCTAGTGCCTTCATATCACCACGGTTTCCCCTCGCACCTCTCTTCTCAATCATATCCGTGATCTCTTGCATATCCAAAAATGCACGCTTCAGATCCGTCGCTTCCTCTCTGTATCTCTCGCTGACCTACTCTCACTGTCAGCCTTCCCCATGCCCATCCGCATAATTGACGTACCTTTTTGTGATGCGCAGGAATATCTCCCCAGCTTTCTGTCTTGATGAACTTCATGAAGTCGTCAATGGCGACCGATCCCCCTTCTAGACACAGGATTCCCGGCTTCCCAGCTAGGAGAAAGCCAGTGAGCCCGTAGGTGGGTGCATAGTTGACAAGATCATCTCGCTTTGCCCTTGTGCTGATGGAGGGGAAGTAGAACCAGACTCGGACTAACGATGCGTCTTCTGTTGGTGTATTTTCAATCTCTGCTTGCTTCAACCTTGATAGGTGTTCAGAGGCAGCCTCTGTTATATGCTCAATGACTGAAAGGATATCCTCTTCAGGAATCTCAGTGTTCAACTTTGCAACATCTCCTTTGTTCATCCAATCCGGCTGTTGTATCCTGGTCCTTATTGGGGGTGGTTCTATTAGGTCATCTGGTTTTTGACACTTCAACGGCACTGTCAATGTGAGCTGTAGAGTTCTTGTTGAAGAATCTTCATCTTCAATATCGACCCTGAGCTGGAGATTTATGACTGTCTCTGAGAACTTTGGTGTAGCTTCCCCGCCATTCTCACACCAGTCCCTCAATCTCTCAATCAAACTAGACGCCGCAGAGTCTATAGCTATCGCGTCATCCGAAGCATACATCGCTATGAGGAGGTCAATTTGACCTAATTGGAGCTCCATGAGCTCTTTCGGTAAGGCATTTTGGGACCCCTCATCAGAGGACATGACGATAAGAACAGTCTCTCAGCAGCCTGTGAGATCAACAAAAAGACAATGCCAATTTCGTGTCGCCGAAATAACAACCACTTTACGCGTGATTTGTAGAAATTGATACACTGCTGCAGAAAATCCGCCAATCACGTGGGGAAATGACGTCCGGTACCGCTACCTTATCATTATCTTATCTCGCGGTTCTTATCTTATCTTGATATCTGAGGTCCGCTACGGGTCATCCGTCTTCCAATGTTCGATCAACATCGAAATTATTCTCAGCATAGTAAACTTAAAATGCTAATGATATTTCATTGGACGTAGGCTCTCAAGCCATGTTTATAATTGCACGAATGACTGCAGATGCGCATCATATCGTCCGTTAGCGTAAACATTAAAATGACCGTGTTCGCTGCTCAAATGACGCGCAGATGATGGGCCATCAAGCTAGCAAGGACTACAAATAGTGTAAGCTCTGAAAGCCAAATAATGCTCCTCATATCAATCAACTACTCAACAGATAGCAATTCAATCACAGCTCGTATCACCAATAGCGACATGTCTCAATCAAAGGTCGGATTCCCTGCTTTGTATGAAGACGGAGATCAGCGCCACTATAGCCGGAAGGAAGTTCGTGAGGAGGCCCGCAGGCATCCCGATATCAACCCTGAGGGCTACCGTAAGTTCTTCAAACCGTTCGATCATTTCCTTATCTAAATAGGTCTAGTAAACAAAGCGGAAATCATGAATGAGCTTCGAGAGGCCGACGTAAGTTCTCGATTTGAAGCGTAAGATCAGCGGCTAAGCTTCACAGACCAAGAGAATGGTTGCAGACCGTATGAAGCACGAGCCAGGCTTCGCAGTAAGTATTACCAGAGTGCCTACTATTCAGACGCCACACAAACATCTAACTGCTTGCCCAGGCCACCATGCATGGCAATAAGCCCTCTCGCGGTGCCGAAATCGACGCGGAGCTCGCACGAGAAGATGCAAAGCAGCTTGAAAAGAAGAGGAGCAAGAGCGACAACATGCTCGGAAAGAAGATGGATCAGGAGGAGGACGAGGCTCGCGCTTGGCATAGCAGCCGTTAAACGAACGAGTACCAACAATAGCACCACAGTCAGAAGGAGTATCACCATTCCCGTAGTTCAAGTGTCAGATATTTACATTTTATTGATTTTATTCGGCCGTGAAGGTATTAGGTTCATACAGTCGTAATCTACAAATTAAAAGTAAACGAGTTTATGACTCCCCGTCCAATCTTCTTCTTCAAATCACCCCCAGATGTGGGTTCTTACCCCTTATTACTCCATTAAACCATCTCCTCGCCACGAACACCAGTACCGACAGGTCGTCGGGGAATAGAACCGTTGTTGTATCCGTTGCCATGCATGTGCTCAGATCCATCACTCTTCAGGCCGTGGCCGTGTCCATGTCCGAGAGAGCTACCGCCGTGAGATCCCCAGCCAACCTTGCGAGTGAAGACGGCGTCAACAAGCTCAGCACCACCCATGGAGTAGTTGAAAGGAGCACCACGGTTAAGGGGAATATGGTTGAAGCGCCAGTCCCAGACAGCGGCGTAGGTCATTCGGTAAGCGGAGAAAGCAAAGACGGTGCCAATGATGGCGCCAGCAAGGACATCGTGGAAGTGGTGATACTTGTCGATAGTAAGAGCTCCACCAATGAGAACGGCTCCGAGAAGAGGGGCGTAGGTAACAATGAGCTTCCACATGGAGGGATGGTAGTTGGAGAAGACCTTGAGCTTGGCGTTGAGGTATAGGTACAGGTAGACGAAGCCAGCAAAGGCAGCGGTGGTATGACCACTGGGCATAGACTCGAGAGCATCGTTGATCTCGCTCTTGTCGCCAGTGCAAATATCGGGAGTGTAGTAAAGCTGAAGATATCCCTTGTTGTTGTATCCTCCCATGGTGCGAGCGCGAGCCATGTCGGGCTTGCAGACCTCAAGGAAATGAGGTCGGAATCCACCGATGAGCCACTTGACAAAGACCTGGAAGACGGCGGCGGTGATGAGGGAGTAGAGAAGGCCGATGATAGCGTTGTTGACATCCCAGAAGGAGCGGATGCGGATCTGCATCACCAGGAAGACAAAGATGGGAACAAGAGCAGCCAACAAGGCAGCAGCCCAAATGGGAACGATCTCGCCTCGAAGAGGATATCCGTACTCGGGCCAGACAATCTCGCCGTCGGAAAAGGTAACGGGGAATGATCGGGCGGGAGCGGGCTTTGCGAAGTAGACCTAAAGGTTTGTTAGACGGGTAATTGAGTTTGAGGCGATCAAGACTTACACCAAGACCGATAGCGCCCATACAGGCCATGGTGACAATGTCAAGCCATGTGCCCTTGAGCCACTGTCCGAACGTAGGGCGTCGCGACATGGGGAGAGGGTCGTGAACCGCCTTTTGGTGGTGACGGGTCTTTGTACCAGGCGAAGCCCGGTGAGGGGACTTTTCTCGACGGAAGAAAGGCATGTTGGTTGGCAATTTGGTGATGCTAGATAATGGTGTTGAAAGAAAAGCCGACCACGGATGGAGTGGCTCTACACCCAAAATTATTAGGTAGTGAAAGAAGTTTGCTGGCTCTTGTCCTGCCGTTCACAAACACAAACAATTGAGGCTGCTTGCCCTTCTATAAATCCGTGGAGAGCGCCTGACACGCGACATCGCGATTCATGCTGTTGACGTCACTAACGTCATTCACCCGTTTCACGCCAGCACCAATAACACAGCAACAGCGCTGCCCTGTAGGGCCTGTAACACACAGCATGCAAGCAAATTCATTTCGCTACGTAAAGCCACAGTCGACGTCATTGCTCAAAATCCTTTATTTCCAGGAAAAAGTGACTCTTGGACGGCAGACTCATGCCGAGCGGGCTTGCAGGCGGCAGTTTCGTGCCGGATAACCAATCGTAGCCCTGGCTGTTGGACAAGGGATGTGTCTTGGCTTGGGACAAGTGTGGCTTGATTTTGACGATCTGTGTTGTTTTGGCTAATAACACGGGAATGAGCATCGATCGATGCTTGGCCAAGGCTCTTGAAACCTGCTAATTTGTGCTGATGATTCAGTGGTTAGCTCATCGTTGTACCGGAGCACAAGTCCGTGATGCTCTGTCTGGACAAAGATTACAGAGTTTCATTGATGGAGGTCAACTGATGTCAGATGAGAGCAAGATAGCCTTTTTGTTGGCCTAGAGTCTATGCTGCACTAAAAGAAATAACTCTAAGATGTTAAATATCCATAATTCAGTTAAACTTTAGAGCTGTAAATAACCTTGAAGCTCAAACAGTTCGGATGCCAGGGGATGGTGGCTGATGCTGTGGCTGACCACCTGTCAGATCTCATTAGTCCAACTACGAAGCTGTCCAAAAAACAAGATTTCAGGTCACTCACTCACTGAACCAGCCCACGTTGTATTTTCCGCCAAGTCGGGGTCGACTGAATGACATGAATAAATCTGACAAATCGGCGATTTACTACGTGGGCAAGTAACGATGTGATCGTGATCGAGTTCAAGCAATATTTCGGAAGCTTATGCGAAAATCATTCTGGGTATTGAATTGGACAAGGGCTCAAGTCTCGGCATACGACAAAGGCCCCATCATGGCACCACAAAAATGCCGAGCACTAGACGAATCACGAGTCAATCGATTGCGACCTTCTCGGTTTTGACACCATGATGCAATACTTGACGCGCGTCGGAATCCTCTCGCAAATTCGAGATAACAAGAACAAGATCTGAAAAGAAAACTCGACAGGGTCAACGAATCTGCACGTAGTCAGATAACAAAAGGCACGTTCTTGTATCAGACATGCGGATATGTCAACTCATACATGAAGCAATATTCATTGAAAACAGGATAGAATACATGTTTAACCGAATTGCATGCCATCAATTTAAATCAATGACCCAAATCACCACCCATTACTCCCTTCTTCACGCTTTGCTCGCAAACATTCATCGTGAATCATCGCTACACGTCATACGTATCACCAAACATCAGATAAATCAACCCTCTTTAAGGCTTCTTGCACTGTCCAGCCTTGATGTTGGCAGGGTTCTCACAAGTGTTGCATTTGATAACATTGCCAGCACCCTTGCTCAAGTTCAGGATGTCGTTGTCGTTGTTCTTCAGGGTGTTTTGAATGACAATGTTATGGTTGGCCTTGGGAGCTTTACCGCCGAGAGTAATGCAAGAAAGAGAAAGAGGCTGATCGGGAGTAACAGTACAGGTATCATCGTAGATGAGAATACCGACTCCTGAAGAGCCAGTGCCACGCTGTCCTTCGATGGTGTTGTCACGAACAAGAGTTCCGACAGCGCTGTCTAGAATGATGCCAGACGAAGTCTTGCCGCACGCTGCAGGGGTTGGTCCAATGTAGTTGTGCACGATCTTAGCATCCTTCACACCAGGGTCGACATAGATACCGATGCAGTTATCGTGAAGGGTGTTGTACCCGATAAATGCGCCATTGGTCTGAATGCAGAGACCAATGAGGTGCGCAGAAACATCGTTCTTCACGGTATGCACATCGGACAGGTTGTCCTGGCAGATGCCGATGAAGCCGCCAGCAGTGGTAGTGATGACGTTCTCGCGGAAGACGGTGTTGATGGAACCAAGGGTGAGAGCACCATAAGCAGGAGCATTAGTGAGTTTGTTCTTGGTGATGCGAGTATTCTTGGCACCGATGATGGCGATGTTGATGCCAGAGAAACCTGAAACACTGAAGCCAGTGACCGAAACTCCCTTGACGAACCGCTTGACAGATGTTACTCGCTTGTGCTCAGTTTTGAATTCGGTTGTCTGGACCTTGTAGCCGGTGATGCAGATGCCAACCTGGAGTTCATTCTTGTTCTGATCCTGGGTCAGGCCAGTGCATGCATTGCGCTTGTATTTCTCAGGCTTGACGAGGTTGACGGTGCCATGGGCTTCAAGCTGAATGCCATCCTTGTCAATGACGAGTTGCTCCTGGTACTCACCAGCCTCAACGATGATGCGATCACCGGGAGAGGCCCTCTTAATGGCGTCTTGGATCTTCTTGCCGGACTTGACGTAGATAGTGCGACCATAGCTGTAATAGTTCTTTGTGTCGGATGGAGAAGAGTACTTGTACTTGTCGGGGATAGCGCAGCAGTGCTGATCCTTCCAGTTGCACTTTCCGTTTCGGCCTGTATAAGTCAGTAACAATGTTGGGCGATTCAGGTGATGTACTGACGCATGAGGCCACCAGAGGTATCATGCTCTGAGAAGGGTGAGGCAGCGGCAAGGCCAACGAGGCCCGCAAAGGTGAGACTGAACTTCATGATGGGGAGTAAACGATTGTCTTGGCTTGCGAACTGGATTATTTGTCTGTGATCTGTGGCATCTACAGGCCTTTTATACCACCGACACCCAACATCAAGATCCCCAAGCCATCACTCCTGAGAAAAGGGATCAAGGCTGAGGTCTCGCCCTCCGATGCAGTCACTCAGGCTAGTTTTCGCTTGGTTCTACCTGAAACGGCAGTAATGATGGTTAAGGTGGCAGCAGGACGCAAAGACGGCGTTGAATAGTGGTTAAGCCACTTTACTGTGGTGTAGGGGGTGAGGCGCTGATAGGTGCTTACTGCGAGATGGCATGATTTAACGTTGACGAGAAGACGTCGCTATTGACCCTCTTTTGAAAGAAGAAAACACCATCAAATCATCGTCATTAACGTGTTTATCTGCTTTCAAGAGTCTAAGTGCTCCAGCTTGAGCAGGGATGGTACAGCTTCTGCAATGAGAATGGAGCGAAAGATCAAATCGGCCGCCATTCACAAGAGAAACAGAAACACCCAATGCTTTCAATAACTTCTAATGCAATGACAACAAATCTCACTGATCTGTGCGCGAATGTCACTCAAATGAACCCCTCAATCCTGATCATCAACATCGCAACGACCAAGTAAGCCACCGCGTCCCTTCAATACCACTCTTGCAGCCACGAGGATCCGGCTTCGCGAGGACCCGACGACATTCCTGAGGGGAAATCGCAAAACGGAATATGCCGTTGCGTGGTTTCGCCCTGTGCCTGAAGTAGGGCGTCAACTATGAAACTATAATTCAGCCGCAAGGGCTCGATCCCCTTGGACCAAACGGTCTGACTGGGGTAGTGCATCAATCTCCTTTCTAAAACGGAGATCAACCATCAGATGCTGAGATCGATGGTACCGTAGATCGGGACTATTACCCCATACTTTTGTTTTATGTTACATCGTTTGGAAACCTGTTTCTATCTGACGAACTGTCTCACTGGTAGGGACCTTTTACCTTAACTATGACCACTTGCTCGAGACCTTTCTCAGGCATGTTGATTTGAGACCATCCACAGGGCTGAAGAGGCCCCCATTAGACTGAAAACTAGTGGCATCCCCGACAAGTTTGTCCTGCGTTGAGTTGGCTCCTCACGACGTGGACGAACCCGAGGCCCTGGAAATGAAGCTGGTGGCTTGGGCTGGATCGCCAAGTTCGATTCTGGGCCTTTTCAGCCCATTGATCGCCGATTGCCAAGACCACGTTCCTGCGCTACTGGACTCAGAAATCGATGTCAAGGAGGCCTAATGAGGGGTCATGGGACCAGCTGCTGGCTCGCAGCGACAGCTATTTTGCCTCCTCGGTTGGGATTCTTTGACCAGCGCTGGGCATCTACTCCTGTATGGGCTGTGTCCTTGCTCATGATGTCTCTGATCATGGCGGTTGCTGTTGCGCGTCTGTTGTGACAGTCTGCCTCCGTCGGTGGATTTGTCAGTAATTATGGTAAATCTGCACATGAGGGCTTCGAAAACATTCTTTTTACCCGACAGGTCAATACCCAAGGGGTACTGGAGTAACACCAACCTTATCACCAACGCCAATCAGTTCCCAAGCCTCATGTTCAAAATTCCGCCCCCAAACTTCCCCGCACTTCTGATGATGACGACGCAGTCTCTAGATCCCCTCAACTCTCATCATATCGTGAACAAACCACCGATACATTATCACTTTATATACAAAACATCCCGTCATCATGGCCACCACTGCTGCTTCTCTGAACTCCCATGAAGTCACGTCAGCTGTTCCCGCTCCCACTGTCATCAACGCCAGCCCTCTCTTAGACACCTCCGTTCGTGCGCTTAGTTCCAGTTCCGCCATCTTCTCCTTTGAGCCCCATGTCAAAGCCCCCTTTGAAGCTATTCGGCGTCTGTTTGATCATCTTCGAGCCAACGCTGAGAATGCCTGATCTCTCAATGCTGCGTATCCCAAGCGGGGCATCTTCAAGACAGCTGCGATGAGCAATGCTACTTCTGATCAGAAGTTCACCATTGATCTTTCGTCTGCCCGTAATGGTCGTATTCCAGAGGCCTTGCGCAAGTAACTAGCCGGCGATGGATTCAACGAGGTCCTAGACTTCTTTGAAGAGGTCAACAGCACTTACGTCGCTCAAATAATGACTATTATGCATGAGCTCATCGGTGCTGATCTCAGTCGAGTCCACAAGACTGGCAATCTCAACTACCGCCTATGTGACTACAACACGGATACTGCCGACCCGACCAGTGACAACGGATGCGGCGCCCATACAGACTATGGAACCTTCACCATCATCTTCCAAGACGGAACATCAGGGTTCGAGATTGAAGACGCTGAGCAGCCCGGTCTTTGGGTTGCTGTTTCCGGCGATGCAACGGTTGTCCTTGCTGGTTGGTGCGCTGTAATCCTTAGTGGAGGCAACATCCGAGCAACCCGTCATCGAGTCAGAAGAACTCCCGGTGTTCGAAGACTCAGTGCTGTTCTCTTTGTTGCTCCAGATGTTGAGGCTACTCTGCGACCTCTCGAAGGTGTCAAGGTTGTCCGTCCATTCACTAAGAAGGTCATGGATGGGCAATTGGATGTTAGAGAGTTCAAGGAGGTCATGGGCAAGAAGTGGAGACGCCGTGAGGGTAATGAGAAGTCTGATGACGGGGATGACACGGAAACACAGGACAGTGGGATTGAGAGATTCATCTGGGCCTGAATAAGTATGAGCTCCGGTGACTCTGATTGGATCGCGAGTATCAATTACACAATTCTACTCCGATTAATCCACCTCACGGCAAGACCGAGATCGCCGCACTCCTACATAGAGCTTACAAGGGTAACAAAGACGAACAATTCTTTCATAACAATCAATTTCACAATTCAAATTGCATAACATGAGTTAACCGTTTTATGTCTTCTGCGTTGGGTAGTATCACTCCAAATCTCTAGCTCTGATAGGTTAGTCCCCGAGCGGTTCCTGGTTCTAGTCGACGTCGAACCGGCTTCTCCTCACCAACATCCTCACGTGTCAAACATCTGCCTCGGCATTGACATATCCAACTTCCTCAATCGGTATAAACAAATTCCCTCAAATCTGACAGATCAATTGCTCTCGTTCTATCTGTAGGTTGGTATTACTCGACAAATCATGGTAAAATTAAAATCTCTGCTAAAATGGCCTCCCAAGAAAGGTAAACATGTCGTCGCGCGTCTATCACTCATTTCATTACTCGTCCCTCATTTCCCAATTAACCTCGTAGTTTGCTGTACTTGCTTATAGCCCTTGCAAAACTGTCGTCGATTCCTTGTACCAGTGCTTTTGCGTTTCCTTGAAGGTCTTTCGGGACCTTGGATATGACTGCTTCGGAAAAGTCCTGGCTGAGGGCGCGCTGTAGGTTCAGGTTGAGGAGGATGACAGGGCTGACTTGTAGTCTGTCAAAGTTGGGTTTGGCGGCAATGATGGTGTTGATGGTGAGCTCGACGTCGGCGCTGAGCTCAGATGTAGCCTTTGCGACTTGGAGGGTTTCCTCGAGAGATAGAGGCTCAGACTCGCGAGCGATCACAAAGCCCTTGTGGATCTCGGTGAGGAGCAGTGTTGACTTTGTAGTAATTGGCAGAGCACCGAGGAGGGTCTGAGGCCACGTCGCTACAGTCTTGTTGAGAGCAAGCGTGGCATTGGAGATGTTATCAATGGCTGTCGAGATAGAATCTCCAGATGCGAAGGCAGAGCCAGCGAGGGCAATCAAGGGGAGAAGGCTGAGACGCATATTGTCTGAGAGCTTGATACAACGAGTAATCGATTGGTCAATTGAACTGCAAGATCTGCCAAGGAGAAACTCTTTGTGTCTCAAGAGCTACCCCGTCTTTAAGTACTGTCCATACCGACACTTCACATGCAAGTTTACTTCGTTTTTCTCTGCTGTGCCTTTCGGAAGGCTGCGGTGGTGGCCTCGTGTAATCCCAACCTGTATCCCCGCATCTATCCTCAAAGAGGAACTCAGCCCCGTGTTGTCGACGACCAACATCTATGAGCCCATATCCCCATGGGGTAATCTCTTGGTAGTTCGCGGGCTTTTTGTCTAAGTGGCTGATCTTAACTTGGCAATCTACGATATTATGTGGAGAGAAATGTCAGCGTTGCAAGGATTGCGGCATCTCTGGCCGCGGCTGTCACGGTGAAAAACATGCGATGGGCTAGCATGTGTACGGATTAGGGCTGTGACGAAATCTGAATTGAGGGATTATGACGACTAATGTGACGAAATGGGTTGGTTACATTGGCTGAAGGATTTGCTGGAGCAAGGGTTCAGCGGCGATGTTGCTCAACCAACTTATGCAGCCATGGAGACTTGGGCCCGATGAAGCAATTGCCCGCGAAATTAAGCAATTGATTAAGTTGAATGTGGTGTTGCATCCCGATGGTGTGCTTCTTGGTCATGCGTAGAGAAGACGGGTTCTATACCTCATTGCTGATAACTTGATGGTTGACTTATGCTTATTATGCAGGGACTACCTGTGGCTAGCCCAGACTACCGAATGTCTGCATCTCTCAGCTGACATTCTCTGATGGTCTGAGAAGGGAAGGCATAAGAGGCGAGTTGTCTCTGTTGCTTTTCAAGACCCGGGATACCAAGGAAGTGATCTTGACTTTCGAAGGACTAACAGTCAGAAGACATTGGCCTCATTGAAAGTCTGTTCAGACTGTGAAGAACCCCGGTTTTCTTGTTGAAATGAAGAGTCAGGTCTAAATTAAGATTTGTGGTGGTGTCCTTAATGATTCTCTCTTATGCAAGATGGAGATCTTCCGTTGCATCCTGTGGCACAGAACATATGCCTTCCGTATTCGGGACGTCACAACTCGTGCCTTTCATATCAGCATGTATGGTTCAATGCCAGACTTTTATCTCGAGGTTCTGATTGCGAACTCTGGGACTGTTCCTCTGAAAAGCTGTGTAACAGTCAACATGCTTTCTATGAGGTAGGAAGTAGAGAAAGAATAATGTACAGGCATTTGCTCTTAACTGACCCAGTCAGTCCAGCCAACTCACATGATGCACAATCAATCTGAAAATTGAGAGGATGGATCATCCGTAAGACGAAGGTAATTACGTCGACCAGCAACCAGCCACTTCGGTGAGATTCCGTAAATCATGGTAAACTTGCATGTGAGTCGAAGGATCGGCCTGCATCTCCAGCTGTTAGTTCACAAGGCAGATGCTGTTAATTGTTTACCAAGCGGAAGAATTGGCCGCAGCATTCTAGGGAATATAGCACCATTTACTTGAGAAAGGTTAACTACAGTTGCAGGCTGAAAAGCTTATCTTAAAAGTTTGGAGTATTGTTTATGTGCTTTGAAGTGAGTCTCCCTCATGTAGAAGCTGATGCGGCCGCTGCAGCTTCAAGGTCAGTCAATTCAGTAGACAGTGCACGCCCGTCGTCGCACAAATTTCATATTCAATATAAATATGACTCCAAGATCATGCTGAATTTAACTAAGATTGCTTTTCAAAAGCATACTCTTACTTATGACGATTGAACAGTCATAAGATAGCAGATTAAGGTTATTGTCTTGGCAAGATAATAACGCCATCCTGTTCTTCTATCAAAAGTCTGACTCCGGACGCTTCCTCTATATTTAAATTTATTCTTATATTGCATCAGACCATCCTTACGTTCAGCGTGAAGTTGTTGGCTTGTGTCTATGAGGAGAGTCGATTAGGAAGTGTAGACAGCTTGACTCATGATCTGAGGCTTATTTGATGCTAACACCATGCCAAGCATGACATATCAGCAGAAGCTTCATCTGAGTCATTCACGCAAATACTATAATCTCTATATATTAATTAATAATTACATAAATAGCATCTATAAACAGATATGATGTTGTCACTGTTGTGAAATATGTCTTAGTTGCTAGATAAGATAAGAGACTCAAGATTAGATTGTTTATCACTGATTAGATGTTGATAAGATGATCTGACTGCTGTCATGTGCTAACTCACGTGAGACGTAATCAGT
>JABSSZ010000780.1:0-21908 GCA_013755755.1 Fusarium sp. NRRL 25184
ATATTGTTTCGGGGGCAATAGAAACATCTTAAAATTTGAGTTTAAATATTAAATACTTTAATTTACTTATATATAATTATTATATTAATAATTATACGATAAAATCTTACATTTCTTTTATTTACAAACTCTTCTATCTCTATGGAGTTGCTCGTTTTCCTAAAGTATACTATTCACAAACCTCGATATATGCCGGCATCTTTACCGGCATCGCCAGTCTGTGTCCTAATGTTGCCTTAGCGATCTCGAAGTTTAAAGCACGCCTCTATTCCATCTGTTTGCAAGGTACACGGGCGGGGGCAATTGCAGACTGGTGATCGATCTCTGGATGCGCCTTACATAGTAGATTATGACTGGGCCGGATTGTTCGCCTGCAAGATTATCCCATCAAGTAACATGACACCGCCAGGTCAGGCAGTCTCCATTATTAAACCAAATATTGTATTGAGATCCTTGCAGCTACGACTATTTGCCCCAACTCCGAGGTCGCTAGGCTCAAACAACCTCTTTAGCGGTTTCATTTGCCCCATGAGTGACGTTACCCAACTTCCTCTGCTTACGCCATTCCTCAGCGTAGCGAACCCCGAATCCATGTTCAAAGACGACCCGGATCTCCTCCAAGGTCATTCCCGCAGCTTCCGGGTAACAGAAGAAGACGAAGACAAAACCAATGAAAGACAATGCAGCGTAAAAGCCAAAGGTGCCAGAGGGGGAGATTCCACGCATCATTGACAAGAAGGTAGATGAGACGATGATATTAGGACCCCAGTTGCACATGTTGATCATCATGGTACCCATAGCACGGACTTCCATGGGGAGGAATTCATTGGCTTGCCAGGGCACACAGCCAAGACCAGCGGCATAGCTGGCAACGAAAAGAATCATGGATACAAGAACAACGATGGCAGGCCATCCAACCTTATCATCTGTGAGCTCAAGAGTCTGCCGATCAATGGGGATCTTGGTGAATACACCGGCTGCCAGTAGGAGAAAAACAGGCATTCCCCACATGGTCCAGAGCAAGAGTCTGCGACGACCAACTCTGTCAATAAGGAAGATAGAGGCAAAAGTAAAGATCCAGTTCGTGGCGGTTACAATTGTACCAACCGCGATGGGGTTGTCGAAACCGACGATCTGAAAGAGGGTACTCGAGTAATACATCATGGTGTTGAAGCCACAGAGTTGCTGAGTAGCCATCAGACCACACGCGACAATAGCGGCTCTGCGATTGGCAGGAACAGTCACAAGGCTCTTCAGAGATTGGCGAACTGAAATCTCTTCGTTAAGGGCCTTTGCCTGTGTGACACCGTATTGTATATCCGTCATCATCTGAGCAACTTGGGTCTCGTTGGCCGTCGGATACATTCGTTGCAAGACTCGAAGGCACTCTTCCGATCGATTATGGAAGCACAGCTGACGCGGTGACTCGGGACACCAAAATAGAAGAACTCCAAGGAGGATGGACGGGAGTCCCCCCAAGCCCACCATGTATCGCCAGCCATGAGGAACCTTGTAGAAGGCTGCATCGAAAGCATAAGCCAGAAGGGAACCGGTCGCGAGGAAAACCATGTCGATCGAGATCATGCGGCCTCGGTACTTGGCAGGTGCAATTTCTGCAATGTAAAGTGGGATAATCTGGTTTGCGTATTAGTAACAATAAATTTGTCTGTCACAGGGGCCAGAAAAGCATACCATCGAGGCTGAACCGACACCAAGACCAACAAGAACTCGACCAACACACATTTGGACCAGCGAGTATGAAGAAGCCTGCACAACAGCGCCGATGGTGAAGAGCACCGAGGCAAACCAGATAGCAGGCTTTCGTCCATACTTATCGGCAGTGATTCCTGCGATTATGGCTCCGATAAACGCACCAGCAGCACAAAGAGCAGTGATGAGCTCTTTGTTACTGGGAGTTAGGAGTCGTCCGTCAAGGTCATCTCCAAGAACCACGAGAACACCAGAGATGACACCAGTGTCGTAGCCAAACAGCATGCCACCGATGGCGGTAGCTACAACGCAGAGGTTGAGAAACAGGCCGGGAGTTGAGTCTTCGATGAAGTCCTGCCCTCCCTTGGTGTCATTTTCGACGTGACTGACTTGGGTTTGGGATGACTCCAAGACTTCGTTGTTCTTGGCCATTTTGTAAAGAAGGGTGTTTAGAATGGATAATATGTGACGGAGCTGATGATGAACGAGGGAGTTAATGTGGTGATATCTGGCTCTTTATACTTATGTGTAGGAGTTGAGGGTGGCTATGATGAGGTATAGACCTCGTCTATCGGGGACATCCAGGACTGGCAACCTGTGTCTAGACCAGTTATGATGCTCTTGCTGGCCAATGAGCGTGCATTGAAATGCTTCTCGGATCAGAGCGTGGTTAAACCTTGATTCTGGGGTAGAAGCGGAGAACCATCGCATCCCCCTCTCTCCCCACGGGGTTGAGGTAAACGAGCCAGATTAGCGTGATGGGAATCAAACCCGCTAATCTGTGGTGGAGGGAATTTAAGAGGATGGGAAAGTGTATCCATTGTCAAGGTAATTACTGTGTTGAGCAATGAAGCCATGACTCGTAATCCTTGCTTCACCTGTTCGCCCATACTGGGCAAGTCTATCCGTACTTGTGGCTAGTCTCTCCGCGAAATCCGACCCGCTTTTCGGTGGATGATGGATGACGCCGAGAAAAGCAGGTAGATGCAGGTTCTGGGCAATTCTGTCCGGACCAAACTCACCATTCAAACTTACGATAGACTGACAACTCCAAAGCGTAGGAAAAGAGATACCGAGCTCAGACACAATGTGATCCACCGAGAGAATGGAGATGCGGGGAGGATATGGAGAATTAGCTGGAAAGCTCACCCGTGTCAAGACAACATCAGGTCGCAATGAATTAATATAAATGCAAGTTCAATGCTCTCACTTCTCTTCCCAATCATCCACCATCACCCTCCGTGTTATACACTCTCTTCACCATCATGGCACCTCAGAAGCTCAAGATCGCTGCTGCTGGCCTTGGCCGCATGGGCAAGCGTCATGCCATCAACTTCCTCAACCGAACACCCCGCGCAGAGCTCGTGGCCGCCTTCACTCCCGATCCCACCGAGATGGCCTGGGCCAAGGTCAACCTTGAGCCTCATGGAGTCACGCTCTATGACGATTATCAGAAGATGATCGAGCAGGAAGGTCTCCAAGCTGTTGTCATCGGTACAGCTACCTCTGTTCACGCCGAGGAAGCTATTCAGGCTATGCAGAAGGACCTCCATGTTCTGTGTGAGAAACCTCTATCTACGAGCATTGAAGTGGTAATGATTCTTCCCTTGCATGTTCCAATTAGCTAGTCTAATTGTCCCAGTGTCGCCAAGTAGTTGCCGAAGCCAAGAAACGACCTCACCTAAAGGTCATGTGCGGCTTTTCTCGCCGCTTCGACGAATCCTACCGCGATGCCTTCAGCAAGACCCAACAGGGTGCCATCGGCCGACCTACAATCATCCGCAGTCAGACTTGCGATAAGCACGACCCCTCCGGCTTCTTCGTCGAGTACGCTGCTTGGTCCGGCGGTGTTTTCGTCGACATGTCTGTGCACGACATCGACTTGACTCTCTGGTTCTTCGGCGATGAAGTCATCCCTAAAAGCGTTTCTGCCCACGGTGTCCGCGCCGTTCAGCCTGACCTGGGCAAGTACAACGACTACGATAACGCTGTTGGAATCGTTGAGTTTTGGGGCGGAAAGATTGCTTACTACTATTGCTCTCGGATGATGGCTCACGGACAAGAGGATACCACCGAGGTTATTGGAACAGAGGGGAAGCTGACTGTCAACGGAAACCCCCAGTCCAACCTTGTCAACTACTATCACTCCGGCGGTATCACACGCGAGGTGCCCGCTCACTATTACGGACGATTTGAGATGGCTTTTGTACAGGAGGCGAATGAGTTTGCTGAGGCTTGCCTTGATAACAAGCCTCTACCTTTGAAGTTGACAAATGCTGTGAGAGCTGTTGAGATTGGTGCTGCCCTGCAAGAGGCTCTTGTGAGTGGAAAGCAAATCAGGTTCGATGAGATTGGACGTCGCATTGAGGAGCCTAAGCTGTGATGCATTATACATTTGCGAGAAAATATATAAATAGGTGTTAGGTATTGTTAACTATCAGTCCTCATTCGAGTCTTGCGTCCATTGTTGCTGTAATGATAGACTTAGTGAACCTGTTTGCCAGCCAGTCTTTTGCTGTATGTGCCGTAAAAAGTCGAGAACCATATCCTGATCCAACTTGTCGGTAAAGACGCTGCCCCCTGCAGATTGTTAGAAGAAAGGACTCTCACTTTAAACAACAGCTGTGACAGACAAACTGATAATGAATGCCGAGCTGTGAACAGCGCATTTTCTGCTTTTGCATGAGAGCTTGCTAACGCTATTATCTGTAGCAGATGGTTTCGAATCGTTCGCTGTTTCAGTCAGTTAGATCCCTTTGAAGGATTCGGGTAATTTATATCTGACCTCGACCCTCTTGCTCTCTCGAATCTGCTCAAAGACCGAGTCTGTAGCAATAGGTAAAGACATGGCCAGAACAATCTTGGCAATATGGTAGTATTGTAGCCCCACGGCTACCGATATTGATTAGTATAAATCAGATCTTCCGCAGTGCGACTCACCGTGGAAAGGCGAAAGGACCCAAATAGTAGGTAGTAATTTCCCCTCATCCTTATTTCTGCCACTTTCTAGGATTGGATTGAAAGCAGCCGGTTTGGAGTCATACCAACCATCAACTTCTAGTCGAATGCTCTCCAGGCTTTCGTTAGAGATGGATGAGTCAGAGGGGTAGATTGAGCCAAGAGATCGGGCGAGAAGGTAGACCATCTTGTTTGCGTAGGCTGCATCATCGGTGCGTCGAAAAATATCAGATTGGAGATAGTTCTCAAGGTTTGATCTTAGAGGCCGCAGTCTTGTCAGGGAGACGTAGATGTCTTGTCGCAGACACAGCCACGCCGCAGCCTCACCGAGACCGCCGTTAAAGTCAAACTCTGACATCGAGTTGACGATCCTGGATGTTCCTGTCAGGTGCATTTCCATATCCTCAGCTAGAAGCAAGTTAGCGTCAGCGGATAGAGAATTATAACAAGTCTTCACACTTACCGTCCATCTCTTCATATTGCCGCAGTATGGCAATGGCAGCAAGGGTTTCCTCATCGATATGTCCACTCGCTTTGTCAACAGCTTCGATCAAGACACTCAGACAAGAATTGTAGTACTCCAGTGCCTCAGTCGAAGTATCTGCCTTGTCTCGATTCAAGTGACGCGAAGAGAAAGCGAAAACTGCGTATCGTAGCACGGGGAAGTACAAGGACCGGCGTGGAACTTCCAGCTCAAAGTGTCGATTTATATCTGTTGCATCAGCCCATAAAGCCATGTTTTCAGTAAAGTTCTTGACAAGCTCGGCTTCACGTGTTGTGAATTGCATCGGAGGACGGGAATATGGCGAATCGGGAGAACGGACAAGCTCAGAGCTGTAGCGGAGATGTCGAGTCATTTGCGTACTCGCTGGAGAGTTTCCCGGTAACGACGCCATGCCCTGGGATACATGCGAGGCCGGTGATATGTGCGCAAGTACAGACGCAGGTCGATCATGTTCTGTGGTATCAGGAACGACTGCAAAGTCTTCGCCCAGAGATATACTGGAACTGTTAGCATACTCCAGGCCAGAAACCTGTTCAGCTCACTCTTGTTGCCCTTGTTCTTCGTAATCCTGTGATACTCGACCGGTTTCGTCAACATATTCCACTTAGGCCGTCAGTTTCGCCTCAAGATAGATTTTATACGCCCTACATGATTTTCTTGGGCGAACCCAAGTTTGATCCGAGGAGAAGGTATATCCAGCTGACAGGCCAAGGCCCGGTCGGAACCGGATCTGTAGAGCGCGCTCACAGTCTATGCCCGCCTTGACGCATGCCGAGCATGATGGGACTTCTTTGTCGCCTTGACTCAATTAGTATAATACAGTGCTTTGTAATGGAAACATACATCGTACATGGCGCACTGCTTCCCTTAGCAACTCATCTCAACAATGCCTCAATCTAGCATCGCACTTACCTCTGCAAGCAGTACTATTCCAATCAGCCGATAGTCGGGGTTCCCAAGAACGAACTTACCATCCGACGGCTACACGACTATTTTTCTTTGGTAAAGGATCTTCTGCTTCCATAATAGTCTTGTTGCCAGGAAGTAAGGGACAGTTAAGCAAGAAGATGAGACTTCGGCCGAATGAAATGAAATAGCGCTCAAGCCATATCACGTGATATATTGCTAGAAATCAGTGCTTGCCTACTTGACTATTAAAGCACTGGCTTGAATCAAAGCCATACAGTCTACGATTAGTGGCCAGAGGTCTGTTACCATTGGTTGAGTAAATGATGTTCCTTACTTGTAAAAACTCTTCTAGTGACTTTCAAGAAGCTCTTCACCTTAACATCCATTGCATGATTGTGGATCCAGTAGAACGAGATGCGGTGCACTTCCAAGTTCAGGGTTTATAATCTCCATGACAATTCAAAAGAAGATTCCTAGCCTCAAACAAAGCTTCACCTCAACTTCGAAACAAGTTTTGGTGCCGAAATTTGCCACTGATCAACAGTCCAAACCAGGCAGGCAAGCACTGACTTCTGTTAAAAGCGCCACGATTTTATCAGACTGGAGATTCTAACTAGTTTTAGAAGCCTTAGATATAGGCATACAGTACCAGACAAAATGGCATGTAAATAAAAATATCATATCCTGTCTCTTTGATCTGACGATTTTTATTCCAGCCCTTCTGTACCTAGATCTTGTTAAAAACATCATCGAACTCAAGTTTCGCCGGGACATCTGGATGGGGCTGGACCTCATCACCATAATTGAGATGAGCCTTCAAGCTGTAATCCACGAGGACTCGGCAAAATTTCTTCATGGCTGCTTCAACAGGCGCCATGGATTGCATATGCTGCAAGTTGGCTCCGAGCCCTTCCAGCTCCAAGGCCGTCCATACCAAGAGTTGCGCCATACCTGATGCATGTTCGCCATACTGAGGAAACTGGGGAGCCGCTGATTTGTGCTTCACAGCTCTCCCCTTTTGAGCTTCACCGCTCTCCCAGAAAACAACCTACATAAGTCAGACAGGAATTCAGGAGATCAATGTGAATACTGACCGATCCATACGCAGCTTGGTGGCTCCGGAGAGACTTTTGCATTGCTTTCCAGACACGTTCACCAGCAGCTCTTAAAATAGGCTCAGCAGCTTCAATAATGACATCCCACATTTGCTTGTGTTTATCTCCAGTGAGTAGAGTGCAACGCATAGGCTGACTGTTGAAGGCGGAGGGTGCGAAAGATTGGACTTTTTGGATGATCTCTTGAACGCGTACATCAGAGACAGAAGACGTTCCGGCAATACCATAGACGCTACGTCTGTGGCTCGCGGCATTAAGCCACTCGTCGGCACTGATTGTGGGAGAAGACTCTGTCGAACCCATCTTGATAAAGGGGGAATGAATTGAGGATTGTGAATGTCCGCGAGATCTATGACAATTGGGCACAAGCGAGAGGCCAATTTATAGGGAAATCTTCTCATAGACTGGCGATAAGAATAAGCGTGACAAAGAAGTATGTGCGCTATATACGACCCTGGTGGTGAAGTCTCATCGTCATATGCGGTATTAGAAAGCCCCTGTAAGTCTACTGTAAGCATGCTCTAAGTCTGTTGTAAGTTGATCCCAAGCTTATGGTAGGACCTTTATAAGCTGCTTTAGTAATTAGACTGCAGTGCCAAGGGAAAATAATAAGCATAGATATGCTCTGGTTATTAAGCTTATGATCAACATGCAGTGAGATTAAGGTCTGTCTCCAGAGCTTTAGACTCTAGACTGAGGCATTATCTAATAGTATTGCTAAGCCCACCGTTTACAGTATGATGTTTATGTTTTATCATTTACCTCAACTTCTTGGCTTTACATCACTGTTATTCTGTCTACGGAACCTGTTGAGGCTGTTTGGAAGACTACTTTCGAAGTGGTAGGCGCAGCTGCTTCGTAGCCACCTTCTAGCCTAATGAGTCGTTCACGCAAATGGCGCAAATCACAAATCTGAGTCACCACCCTGAGCTGCGAAACTAGTTCCCCGTCACCTAGGGTTAAGCTAAGTTCTCTGTAGTGATGTAAGCTCTCGGCCACAAGTCTCAACTGCAAATAACACCTCTGGCCTGCCAGGCTATCGCATGGTTCCAATTGTATTTTTATTTCAACCTGTCCTTATAGACTTGCTATTTACTACCATATCCATTGGCATTCCGTAGTTGATAAAGTCATTTCCTCCCCAAGCCCACCACATAAAGGAGACGGGCTGCGCTTAACACTTTAGAGTAGCAGTTTCGAGATTTCATCCAAAAAGCCACTTTGCTATCCAATACTGGACTATCCAGACACCGAACAACAGGGAAAGAATAAGGAAAAGCAAAATGGACAAGCTAATCGTTACTGCGTCCTCTAAATGAATACGCAGCATCGTTCCAACGCGCCAGCGGTAGTAGTAGCCCTGGTTACTTTCGTCCCTATTGGCAAACTGATTGTACGGCTGGAGCCCAGAGGTCATGCAGTAAAAGAAGTCTCGAAAGCGTCTGTGGTAAGCGACCTCTCTGTAAGCGCGGCGCGCTCGGTGGTAGATGTCAATCAGCAGGAAAGCCATGATGGCGACCAGAAAGACAATGGCCCCAAAGGCTGCACGGATCTTTACCTTTTTCCTATGTTAGTGCACACATCTATCAAAACCTATTATAGACTTACAATAAGACCGTTAGACATAACAGAACTGTGTTTATAGTAGATAAGTGCTTGAGTGAGTTTATTAATTGTCTTTAAATTGTCTTCAAAAGAAATAAAAAATATAATAAATCAGGTTGAAGTGGAAGAATTATATGTTATGAACGGATTGTTTATCCCAGAGTGGCTAATCAGGGCATTGGCAAGTTCTCTTTTCAAGACCTGCTCGCAATTTTGCTTTGGTAGTCGCAGAGGAATCGTGTTATAGGCAAACTGTTGTTGTAGCAAGGCCCTGAATGGTTCTAACGGAGGGTTGGTATCCCATGACACTATCAGGGCGGCCGGACGAAGCCCCATTGTATGACTTGTTGCCATTGGATAAAGGCTGGAGAAGAACCAAGAGCCCAGGTATGGTAATCTCAAGATATTCACAGGATCATTCCCCGATAAGCCAATATTTTCTGCTCACGTGGTATAAGAAGCAGACGCCTTGTTAACCACCATAGCACAGTACCTTGTCTGCAAATTCCACTGCAGTAAGCATTTAGCTGACTAGCGCCAAGCAAACCATAAGAGCCAATGATTCTCTTCAAGGCCAAATTGTCTCCTGCACTTTTGTCTCGTGACTTGTTACTCAAAATCATTATGACGTCAAAATATATATCTTGGTCAGGCAAGCCCAGAAGAAGTGCATGATATCTGACAGCTTACTCGTTTGCAAGCCCCATTCAAGGCAAGCGTCCTAATCGTGTCTCACACACAGGCTCGACACTGGCCAATTCCTTGCACTGTGCAGTGTCTAGTATCACACTCTCGCAAGCGCTGGCCTTTTTCAATGGTCCTAACCGGGCTACCGGGGTGAAACATGAATGTCAGAGCGATGAGAAATGGCTAGCACATGGAGAAATAACATCACGAGAATGGCGAATGACATAGTTGCAGCTAAGTCATAAATTACAAGATCTACAGCGGAGCCCCAAGTTGTCCAGCCACGCTGTAATGCTTTGCGCACTGAGAGTCTCCCCAGCCTGCAGACTTGGTGAGATGAGGGGAAATTCAGCCCTCGTCCCGTCTTGTGCTGCCACGTTTTCATGCACTTGTTCACAATATTGATAACACTATGCAGCCACGAAAACCAGTGACTGGATGCGGATAGCATTGCGAGCCAACTATGAGTGACTCTAAGTCCTTAACAAAAACCAAATGCTCTGTAGAATGCCAAACCTCTCTAAGTTTGTCACTGATAAATGAGGCTGAGTGTAAGGACTTGTGATATGCAGGCCGCCCACTTACGCCAAGACATGCACGTCTCGTCAGGATACTGATTGTATAATGGTCTACAGAGTAAAGAATATCCCAATTGAGCCACATACATTACCATACTGACCAGGATACATTCCCAACCTATGACGTTGAGGTAGAAGCTGGTCTACGAGCACTTGACGCAGCTGGGGAACCTCCAAGATCAAGGAAAGCGTATGAGGGAGCTATTGAAAAGCACTTTTGGGAAATGAGCAGTAACTGTCCGCGAATATGACTCAACGGTAGTGGCCCACATGCTTATACGATCCAATAATTAGGGTCCCGGGTCCTGTTGTCCACCCTTCACTGGCTAGTTCTGTCTGAACCTTCTCATCTCCCGACTCGAGCCTTCTCTGTGGAACATGTCTGAAACAGCATCTTATGTGAAGGTCGTCGGTTCTATGAATTGGGACATCATAAACCGGGTCGAATCACACCATTAGGGATGGCAACATGCCTCCTTTCCGAATGGTGCCGGTATAGATCCGTGTCCAGGAGGACACGGCGTCAATCAGGCCATAGCCGTTTACCGAGCCAGCCACCAGAGCCCTTTCGACTCGTGCAGCTTGCCTAATGGCGGAGATGTAACTGGGAATGTCCAGGTCTATATGATTGGCATGATTGGCGAAGATGAGGACAAAAGAGGCGAAAAGATCAAAAATGCCCTAGAGGACAACGGGGTCAATGTGGATGGAGTACATTTGGCAAGAAATATCCGAAATGGATATGCCCACATCTACGTTGATATGCAGGGAACACCTAGGATTCATAATGATCCTCTGGCTAACGGGCGTTTGACCTGGGATGTGGTGGAGGAAGAACTTAACAAGACTCCCAGTGCAGACCTGATTATGGTTCAACTGGAAATCCCTCAAGACACCGTCGTGAAAACCATTGATTTTGCCAACAAGAATCAGATTCCGGTCATCTTCAACTCTGCCCCAGTCTCAGCCCGATCGAGCAATCTCTATAGCCATCCTCTGATCTTTCAAGTGGATCATCTCATTCTTAATCACCATTGCGTCGAAGCAATGTGCATAACAAGAGCCCCAAGAACCGAAAATTCCTTCGACGACGGCATGGCATCTGTCCCAAATATCCAAAGGCTATACTCCCAGTACTGCGACCATTTTCATCGCCTTGGTGCAAGGTGCGTAGTAATGACGCTAGGGCACCGCGGCGTTCTCGCTTCGTACATGGAGCCGCCAGACGCGAATGGAGACAGAGGTCAGCGTACTCTCTTCTTCCCAGCTAAGAAACAGAGGCAAGAAGTTGTAGATGAGACTGGGGCAAGCGACGCCTTTATCGGAGCCTACGCTGTGGAAATCCTGAGACAGATGAAAACACCTGCAAACTTTGGCCGGAGCCCCCTCGATTTCGATCTCGATATCGGGACAGCAATTGAACACGGAATAAAGGCGGGGTCACTAACTACAGAAAGCTTTGGGTCTTTTCCAGCCATTCCCTGGCGCGACCAATGGGTTGGACCAGAGATTAAGTGGCTAACGGCCAACCCGTTTGTGCTCCATTGACGATATTATGCGTATGGAGTCTTTACCCTCTCTGCTCTGAATGGACTGCTGCGTCTTAAATTTAATTCTATCTGAGTAGCAATAATTAATTACAAATCCGCCATCTGTTTCCCCTTGGTTGGATTGACTAAAGAATATGTATGTGACCGATCAACCTTGTTACTCGCTTGCTATGAAAGCCCCAAGCATAGCCGTGTATCTAGTATTAATTAGTTGATAATTCTCGTAATAATTGTGGCTTTGATAATTATATGACTTACGTGACCAACGCCAAGATTAGATCCGACTTGGTTGTGTTTGTGGTTGCCACAACTATAAATGACGTCCAGATTGTAAACAGCACAAAGATACAAGCGCGGCCCGATCGACTTTGGATGTTATAGAGGAGCAGTGTAGGTACTATGAGCCACAATGGAGTAAAAACAGTGAGAGACAGTCTGACAATTCTAGTTGCAAAATCTGCTGGGAAAAGAACAATAGATCTGTTTCTGGTTTTAATCTAGGTATTTTAGCTGAGCGTCAGCAAATTGCTGCCTTGCAAGAAACAATCGACTCTACCTTGCTGACACGAAACTAAACCTCGGCAATTAGCATTGCAATACGGTTACGATGCCCCTACACTTACTCGCTCCACTAGGCTTGGAAAAAATCGAATGATTCTTTCAATCATGTCTTCGAGAGATGTTCTGTCACTGGCTTTCCAAGCGAGGGCGATAAAGTCATTATCTTCCAAACATCTGTCGAAGGTAACACTTTCAGACTTTACCAACGGCTTGTTACCTTGTATCCAGTGATAGACACTTCTCTTGTGATCCTCTGTTGCCTGGGGCAGGCGAAGCAATTCAGAGAATCTGGCGAGGGACCTATCTTTTAGTTGAATTAGTTGGTGCCAATTTTGCTGGTATAATGGCCAAAAAAGGTCGGGTACCGTAACGTTCGAGCTTTTCGTGGATCTCATTCATCAAATCTCGTCGTCTGTGATTTCCATCCTGGCGTCGACTCGAGAGGTTAAGTTGTAGCCCTTCTTGATCGTCGCAACGATTGAGTTGGGTTTCTAATTCTGCTAGTTGATCTTGCTGCTCAACTTTGCTACGCATGTGGAGGTAGTCGAACCTCTTGGCGATGGTGAAATATTCGTCAAGGGACAAGAATGCTGCTAGTTGTGGATATCCACGGGGGTAATCCTCCACTGAGAGTCATGAGTTCAGGTCGAACAAGAGGTGGGAATGGGCATTACCCAGCCGTGTCATTTTCTGTAATCGAAAGTAATGTTGTAGAGCCCTTCAATCACGTCAGTATTAGCCTGACAGAAGAGAGGTCATTGTGGCTAAGTATTACCTTGTTGCGTACCTTGCAACGCTTTTGTACCTGCACTTGGAAGTGCGCATGCATGGGCATTATTTGTAAATTTCACGGACGCGATTTACAAGCTACGGGTGTTTCATGACAAATTGACAAGCCCGCCACATTGCCTGTAAGCAGGTTTTGGCGCAGGAAAAAATAATAGTGGGGAAATAGAGATTCCGTGTGCGCAATACAAATGCTAACAAAGTCTGAAAAGGTGGGAGAATGTGCATAAGCAAGGTGACGTGTCGTGGATGACGGTTGGCTCTGTCTTATTGGCAAGCGTTTGCCATCAGGTAATCAAGCACTTCCATATTTCAACCCAATAAAAGCCACAACCGTGGTTAGCCGTTTCAATAAGCCTTCCGAGCTGTGTTGACTACTAAATCACCACTTCGCAACGAACTCAATGACTCTCGAACGAGCTGAAGTAAGGACTGACGGAGCCGAGATTCCTGTCTTGAGCAGTGGCTGATAGAACACGCTGCAATCTAGGGTTCCTCTGCAGCCCAAGATTCCGAAGAACACTGGAAATCCTATGTGGAGCCACATATACATACCACTGAGGTGAGTTGAGAACAACAAGGACAAATGTCTCAGGACATGTCGAAAGCTGAGGACAGACTGACTGAGTATGATAGTATGTCTTGGAGAAGGGCGAAAGAGTTCTACTCACAAAGCCTGGCTTCAGTGCCTCTACTATCTATATTATCGTGGAAGCCTGCTTGAATGACGAATACAAGGTGAAACGAGCTTCTGATAATGAAATTGTCACAGAATCTGTTAAGAGATTATACATTAAACGAGTTATATAAAAAGAAATAGCTTTTAACTTAAATACTAACAATCTATCATTCTGTTAATTATTTTTATCCCTTTATTTTCACATTCCCACAATGGTACAACTACAGCGCAGATATCTATACGAGCTGGAGGAATCAGGTCTCACGAAGAGTGCTATTGACATAGTAAATCAAGTTCTCTGTGGTGATATAAGCTCTCAGCCACAAGCCTTAACTGCAAATAAGTCGAATAATAGGAACTTCTCAGTGCTCACAGAAGTTCCACTCCACATGCTTCATCTTATCAATCACTGACCACTCGTTCGCGGACCTTTCCTGCATTAATTCCTTCCGGTACTCCCTTGCTGTTTCAGTATCAAAAGGTAAACCAAACCTAGAAGAGTTCTTAACTAGCTCTTCAGGCCACCAATCCTTTTGCTGTGGGGGTACATTTGCCGTAGAAATAACTGGGATAGCAGGGTCCACGAGAAATAATGCGAGGATCTTTCTGTGTCCAGGGCGTGTAGGATCAGCTAACTTGAATGAGCTTAGATGATGTTGAAACACATTGGGGAAGAATAAAGCCCGGCCCTCCCTTGTGAGCACACTACCCACAGCCTGGATAGTGGAATGATTTTCCTCAATGGCGAAAACGCGCTCAATACTTTTTCGGTCATTCTGTTCGTATTTGAGATTTCCCTCGTTCAATCCGTCACCATTAGATCTGGTACGAAGATCGATATAACTATCAGTGATGTTTTCGTTATCGTAGTAGAATAGAGCTGTTGCGCAAATATGCTCGTTGATTTGGCCTTCAACGTGCCAGGAACCACCGGGATAAGTAGGGTTATCCGGGGTCAGATGGATATTGGCAAGTTTCACGATGACCTGGAGTCTTCTTGGGCCAGTTTCTGGAAGAATGCTTCTGAAAAAATCCCTCTCTCTAACATCCTCGGCGCGTATCTTTGGATACCATTTGGCGCTGGGCTCTGGCATAACCAGAGGGTGGGTTTTGGAAAACCAGTCAAGGTCTCGACGCTTGACTTCGTCTTCAGAAACATGACTGGGATCCCGTTCCACCTCTTCATCTTCGTTTATCTCCTCACTGTCCCAGTCGCTGATGACCTCATCCTCAGCGCTGTTGTACTCTTCTGATTCGTATTCGGCTTCCGAGAGATCTGTATCTTGGCTGACAGTACGGAGAACAGTGTTGATTTTCATTTTTGGCGCACGCCACAACCTTGGGACGTGACGTTCCCTCAAGTCTGGATCACTATCGGTTCCAGAGTCATATGGTTCGGAGTCGCTGTAGCTTTCGGCATAGCAGCTGCGGCGAGGTTCATCGTCCAACGTCGGACGAGCCAATGGGGAACAGCCATGAACAGAATTTGCACAAGTACGTCTTGTTTTGCATCTCAACATGGCGGAATCCGTTGTCAGCCGCTGTGTAGAAAATTCCTTTGGCCACCGATATACAATATCCCAGGGAGGTAAGGCTTTCTCAATGAATCCTTCAATAATGGTGTATAAAGCCGAGTGCTTCACTGGATGAAGATTATTGATGTAACTCTCGACCTTGACGCGTCCATCCTGCACTGAAATATTGCAGGGAAGCCATTGGAAATTAGTTGAGGTACAGTGCCAAAGTTCACCCTTAATCTCCTTTTTAGAAGGCCTCTGGATAACTTCGCCTTTGCCACAATAGCCAAGGGCTTCTGTGACTGAAATAAGTCTGTCACTGACGATGCGTGACTCGCCATATACGAGTGGGCATAGAGAAGGGTGAACTAGGTTGAGAACTGTGCCGTTGCTGCCAGGATGCCAGTCCTTCGCCTCATCTGGAATATCTTCTAGAGCCTTGACACCATTTTTAAGAGATTCCCAGAGTTGCTTGGTAACCAGTCGATCAGATTTAACTGCAGCAGCAGAGTAATCATATATAGGAAGTAGGTTCGTGCTTTCATAAAGCTTGGATTTAAACTTTAACTCCTCGATGCACTAAAAATACAAGGAATTAGCTTTGTAATATGCAATTGTTTTCTAAAAAAAAAAAATACATACTGCATCGGCCATAGTTGATGTGAAGTCGCCATGCTTCAAGTAATGGTCCCAGTCGATTTTTAAAACCTCAGCTTTCCATCGTGTGGTGATAGACTCATCATGTACTTTTATCCACCAATCTGGCTTATTAGTGATTTCCTCCATGAACCGAAGCATGCAAAGCTCGCGATTGGTAAGAGTGTTAGCTTTGAAGTCAGAGTCTATGCCCAAGACCATGGGGAAGTGGCGTTTATCATCAGGAAGGAAGCTGACAGGAAGTCCAAACCCCGGAAGCTTGACCAGAGGATCCGACATTATCCCAAGCTTCTTAGTCAGAGCTAGAAGATATAATAAAGAGAACTGTAATTGAAGACATTCTTAGCATCATATGGTATGGCCAATGAGTCCTTTTATACTAAGCAAAAGTGTTGATCGCCGAATAACGGACAAGGGTTACATGATCTGCCCAGTTCGTTAGTGCACCGACTGCCCTAGCTGCCTGGCTAAGTTAAAAGCTTGCAAAGCAAACACCGAAGTCGTCGGTCCGACGGGGATTTGCGCTATGGCTTTTCCCACAAAGGGAAATCACCGCATGTGTACTGCAATCGCCGACTATCGCAGCCCCACTCAGCGTAGTACTTAGCTCACTAAGTTCTCTATGATGATACAAGCTCTCAGCCACAAGTCTCACCTGCAAATAATATATCTGGCTAGATAGCGATGGGATCTATTAAATAAACCACTATAACAAAACGGAAGGTACCTTCACGCCATAGAAGGTAGGTATCCTGGGTTTCACCTCTTTATAAAATCTACCCCCCGTCAGACCAGTAAGGCTTGTTCTTAGCTTCATGGCTGGCTCAATACATAAAATAATAAATTATTTTAAAAAGCAGGCTTTTATTAAATAGTGCTCTTCTCTTTATTCGCATTTTCCCGGTCTTTGTAATCGTTGAACCAGGCGGAAGCTAATTATACTCAAGACTTGCACGTTGGCATACCCTTCATTGAACCCTTCTTCTGTTGCCTCGATAGCTTGTCAACATCATAATACCATTCTAGTTCTTCAATGCTTCGCCAAACGATCCCTTGTATCCATTCTGCTCCAAGTATAGCCGGAATTGCGCGTCCTCGCTTTCAAGCTCCTTGTCCTTATCTGGGATCAAAAACCACGTAACAAGTCCACCTACTGCAGCAAAGGCAGCTCCGATGAGAAAGACGGCTTGAATACCTCTCTGCTTATCTGAGAAAGAGTCTTGGATTGGGGTAAACGCCTGTGTTCCGATCGCGGCTCCTGCCTTGCCCACAGCTGCAGCAAAGCCTAAGAAGTGGCCTCGAAGAGGCGTCGGAAAAGACTCTGCAGCACAGAGAAACGTGGCGACCTATTTTATACTTAGCATATCTCCAGGAAGCTGTACTGCCAATGGTTAGAGCTTACACCAGGGCCCATCTCTCCGAGTGCGTTGAAGATTCCATACAGCACGATGAACAAAGGGAACACGGACTGGATCGGAGACAGTGCCCCTCCGATAATGAAGCCTAGGATTGTCCATCCAAGAAAGCCTAAAGTCATGGTTTGTCTGCGACCAATACGATCCATGAGCAGTCCTCCAACGACGCAGCCGGGGAGGTAGAAGCAGTTAACAACTGTACCAAATCCAATATTCTGTTGAAGGGTGTCGTGAGGATTCAAAGTGGCGATGATTGTCGAGCTGAAAATTCCGAAAGGATATGTCTGCAATCAGCATCAGCAAACATGTAAAACCTGGACATGACTCATTGAATCATGTAAAAGACTCACCACAAAGTCGTAGAAGAACCAGGCCAAGGATGTTCCAAGCATCGGCTTCCAATATCTCTTGATGACGAGAAGATACGGTATGTCTTGCTTGATTGCATGTTTTTTATATTGCGTCGAATCAAACTGACGAAGTCGAAGAAACAAAAGAGCTACTGGTAGGATAAATCCGATACCAAAGTTGATTCGCCAGACACCATCACCGACGTGTTGATGGTACGCTGCGAGTACGATCAGTGCTACGACGCCTGCCATAACGAACCCGAGATCGATAGAAAAGTCTGTTGCAGCAGCCACCAAGAATCCACGTCGGCGTCGCACAAATGATGTCTCATCAGAGGCTTCAGTGCTGCCCGTGCCACAAGTAGGATATTCACCTATCACCGTCAGTCAAATCTTCCCAAATCAAGTTCTCTTCAGTCCTTACCACCAGCACCAAACCCTGCAACACCTCTCCCAACAATCATCATCCAAAACATGCCCGTTTCAGTCTTTCCATGCGCTGCAGTTGCGAGTATGATACCCAGAACCAAGAACAAGGTAGCGAATACAATGCCAGTCCGTCTGCCAAGTCTATCAATGGCATAGCCAAAGAAAAGCATGCCGAGGACCTCGCCGATGAGGAATGCATTGGAGAGTCGAGTCTTGATTGAGCTGGAGAAGCTGTCTGGGTATAATTTGGCAAAGATAGGGTTCATGTATCCGATGATCTGCGCGTTGTATCCATCGGAGAATAGAGCCAGTCCGCTTGTCAGTACCGTTGTGATGGCCGACATGCGAGACTTAGTAGGGATTTCAACGTCTGTGGCATTGACAACAGTGTCATTTTTGAAGGATTCATCGTCTTGCTGGCTCTTTGGAGCAGGTGTGTCTGGAGAGGCCTTACTATCCATGATACTGGTCTCGTAGTGGACAGTATTAAAATGATCTTGTTTAGGAGTGTCTATCTGAGAATATGCTCGAGAAACTCTTAACTTATATATACACGAGTTAAGCAGTGCCTTATACATGGAGACTAAAGATATCCTCGATCTGCAACAGCCTTCTTCTCTCATTGCCAGCATTTGAGATACAATCCACGTCAAAGACAAGCTCCAGCGTGCTCCGATTATGAAATATTATTGGATCTTTTCGCGAAATTCTTTGTCATTGTCAATGACCAATAGCTCGATGTGTGCACGTGGGTAGCGTTATTGGGTTTGGTTGGATTTGATGGTCTTCGTGTTATGAAGCGGTTGCCGATTCCCCGAGGAGCACTTGACGTTCACGCTTATATGCCGCTCCATGGTTTTGGACTGCAAAATCTACCTAATTCCCGTCTGCTCGCACTTGGTTTTCGCATTGTCCCTTTAGGTCTGATCCAAAGTGGGCCGTGCTACTGTATCAAGTTGGATCCAGACTTAGAACAGTATTAGTCTCGGTTACTCGGCAGACTACAGTTGCATTTCGCCGCTATTTCTGGGTACATGCTGCAAATGCCCTGTCTTATTGCTTGGAGCAAAAGTGCCCGTAGCGGGAGACTAATGCAACTAGTGAGCGATAGCCGACAGAAGTCCATATCTTATCTCGAGCCGAGTGGCGAGGAACACATGGCCGATGCCAAATGAGAGTGCGCATGGGGCTCACGAGATACATATTTCGTGGTGACTTGAAGATAAAAAGTATAATAATGAATATAAGTATAGATAACACTTGATCAGGTCGATCATTCTGCTGAATATACCTGAAAAGATCAAGACTTTGCTAGTTCTTGTCGATATTCAGACTTTTCACTTACATATCACGCGCAACCTTTCACGATGGTGGTCACCGATGATCAGATCTCCTTTTTCAAAAAGAACGGCTACTTGATTGTCCGTGACTTACTGCAGCCTGAGCAAGTCAAAAACCTCCAATCATGGGCCGAAGAAGTTCGAAATTGGAAACCAACTGAAGATTCAGAATTTATGCCCTACGAGGTTTGGCATGCCCCAAAGCCACACTAACTAAAGAGAAAATAATTAATTGTGAGATAGGAGGTCAATGACAAAGGTCAAACTGTTCTCTGCAGAACTGAGAACTTTGCTGATTGTCACAATGGCTTCAGTAATCTACTCCGAAGCCCAAAGTTGCTTGGTCTTCTGAATGATCTCGCAGAAGAGCCTATGCTTTTGTTCAAGGAGAAGATTAATTACAAGCTCGCTGGCAGTGGTACGTGGAACGCCCATAGTGATGTACTCGTCCTTGTCTGGAACTGATAATTGATAGGCGGATTCGCACCTCACATTGATGCAGTTGCTTACACGCATATCAAGGATGTAAAGCACTTAACAATTTTACTGAGTGTCGATCCGTCCAATATTCGCAATGGAGGACTTGAGGTCGTGAATGGCAGCCATGAGATGGATGTTCCTATCAATAAAGCTACCAACTGCATTGAGTCGTCTTGGGTTGACTCTCACACATGGACGCCTGTTGAACTAGAAGCTGGTAAGTGACCCATGTTTCGTATCTGTATATCCATAACTGACATGCATCAAGGCGAGCTCCTAATCTTCACGTCTTACCTGGCGCATCGCAGTGGTGCCAATAAGAGTAGCTCTGACCGCAAGGCTATCTATGCAACTTATAATCGTGCTTGCGAAGGGGATCTGCGCCAGGGCTACTACGAGCACAGGAAGCAGGAGTGGCCAGCTACGCATATGCGAAAGGCTGGAAAGTCGTATGAAGCCGGGGCCTTGACCTATGGTTTTGGATCTCCTATGCTTAGTGTGGACGCTGGAAAGCAAGTTACCTTTTGAGTGGTGGTGTTTTATTTAGGCTGTGATATGTTATTGTAGCTCAAATTTAATTTAACTCTAGTTTCAGATCATCTCGGTTTTATTAAATATCCTGTTAATGCTCTATTAAGCTTGTGGGCGTAAAAGTCAATATTTAACGCATGCGAATGAGGTGCAGTCTTTGAAGTTGAAGGCTGTTATCTTAATGTGATTTCCATTGGATATTCACCTGTAAGATTGTAGTATGCTGAACTATGATCTATAATCCATTCTACGGCATATGGATGCTGCGATCTCCGCTCATCGATCATACCAGAACCTCATGCCCAATTCCACAGACTGCACTAAAGATATCAGCGTTATCACAGTCTACAGGGATCTTTCACCACTAACACATAGTATACTGAGAGGTAACTGGCTAGCTTGGATGCCGGACCTATATGACCCACTCCAAGCGACAAGCGAGAACCGAGAGCCGAGAATCTTGGGGATTTTGCGGATATGCAACGCATGGGATTCTATTGGTTCTGAATCCATTGATTGGGGATGGGGAATTCATAGGTTAGGAGTTGTTAGTCGCCTTCAGTAGTGATATTCATGAGAGCATCCAAGATTCAGGGTTAGTTTATAACTTGGACTTGTTTTCCCAATATGCCAACCCTTCAGTTCAACATATTAATCACCATCACTCGAATATCTACAGTCAACGCAGTCATGGTACTTCCAACAGTCCCCACGCCATCTTCGGTGGCCGAGTACGTTATATCCGTTCTTCAAGCCTCCGAAAACACACCATACATCGGAGAACCTATTTCTCAACTTCAACATTCTCTTCAATGCGCTGCTCAAGCTGCAGCTGCATCACCACCAGTGGACGAAGCCACACAAATCGCCGCGCTACTCCACGATATCGGTCAATACGCACCAGCCAAAGACCTCCGCAAACTTACCGGCGGAGAAGCCAAAAACCTCGGCGGACAAGCAACAAGCACAAGTGTTGGCAGGGTTGGGCATGAGACATTGGGTGCACAATTTGTTCTTGCGCTGGGTTTTTCTGAGAAAGTTGCACGCCTGGTGGAATCACATGTTGCTGCCAAGCGGTATTTGTGTGCAGTGGATAAGGGGTACTTGGATAAGCTTTCTGATGCGAGCAAGAAGAGTCTTGCTTATCAGGGTGGACCGATGAGTGATGATGAGAGGGATGAGTTTGGTTCTGGTAAGTGGTGTAAGGAAATGTGCCAACTGAGGGTTTGGGATGATGAGGCCAAGATCGAGGGGCTGGAGGTCAGAGATTTGGAGAGCTGGAGGCCGGTACTGGAACGACAATTGGACGGAAGACAGGGCAATATGATATAGATACAGAAGTTTTCCACAATACTTTCATGCGCGTTTTAATATGTATCTTTCTTCGTTTCGACGGTAGCATATTTAATAGAATTAGAAAAGACAAACTCGGGGTTATACGATAGACTTATATGAAGTCAAAGATTGTAATCGAGGGCCCAACATACCAGTATATGCAAGCATAAGAAATATAATCAAATTCACTTTTTTAATTAATATTAATGAT
>JABSSZ010000783.1:0-28551 GCA_013755755.1 Fusarium sp. NRRL 25184
GATACCACTGTACCACTCTTCGCTGGGTATAATGAAGTGCTTTTGAGTTATAAGGGATTGGTGGCTGTCCAAAAGTCACAGGCCACGGATCGCGAGACCATGGTGAGTGCAGACCCGTCCCCTGCGACGCCTTTGCAACAGTCTCCTCAACTCAGGCAAAAAGCGAGGAGTGGTGGTCGTGGGAGAAGAAGGAATTGTAGGAGCGGATTCAAGAGTTTTTAGGTTCATAGGATCATAGGTTATAGGACGGATACCACTACACCACTCCTCGCTGAAGGATATGGGTGTGGTTTTGACATATAAGGGGTAGAGTCGGGAACTGGTGCTGCCTAGAGGGGCAAAAAGGAATGTCGCGGAAGACACTCGAAGTCACGGCTCTGGCAAAAACAAAGAGCGGGGCCTAGTGGGTTGAGAGAGTTTATAGGAGCGAGTTTGAAGATTTTAGGTTAATAGGATGCGGATTCCCACTAGACCACACGCTCTTTGTTAAAGATCATATGAGTGTTTTTGGTATATAAGGGGTAGGTGGTCATATCGTGTCAGATGGCGATCGTCGACGCAGCGCCCATATTGCTGCCAAGAGTGTCCTTAGACGTAAGATATAATCATGATCTGAATCGTGATGATAAAAGGGGATGTCATCGCCAAGGATGGGGCCTGAAGACAGGATCATCGCGAGGCACTGGTCTGTCAAGCGTGCAAATTCGAGGACCAAAAAAGGGGTTCCTTGTAGGAGAGGATTCGAATTCGGGGGCCCTGCCAAAAAACGAGGAGTGGGTAGTGGGGTGAGAGGATTTTTAGGTGCGGATTTGAGACTTTAGGTTTAGTAGGTAACGTATTCCCACTACACCACTCCTCGCTGATGGTAAACAGAGTAATTTTGGCATATAAGGGGTAGGTGGCTGTTGTACGCCTTATCATGTGTCCATCACTTCACACTGCACCATGTCGACAAGTGTGCCCATCGTTTGAGGGATGTATCCACGTTGACCGTAACTCGGTTCGCGATATATGTTTTCGTTGAAGTTGATGAGAACCAAGGCGTGCGATGAATGATCGAAATGTCATCGAAGAACACGATCGAATACGATGTCGAATGGCAAAAAGGTGATGTCGATGTCAAGACGGAAGAATCAGTGTCCAAGGGGGAACTCGAAGTCGTAAACTTGGGCAAAAAGCAAGGAGTAGGCAGCGGGGTGAGAGAGTTTATAGGTGCGGATTTGAGACTTTAGGTTAATAGGTCGCGTATTCCCACTACACCACTCCTTGCTGAGGGTAAACTGAGTGATTTTGGTATATAAGGGGTAGGTAGCAGAGACTGTGTTGCATGCCTCCCGCCCAAGTTCCACACAACGCCACAACAAGCTGAGTGGGACTCACAGTAGGCAGAGCACTCACGACAGGTGCAGTACTAAAATGCTGTGCCCACGTTCCATCACACTCTGACCTGACTTCAATCTTCTTCGATCTCAACATTCTTCAACCATTTGGCAAGAAATGGTAACACAGGACTGAGCCCCCTTTCGGGCAAAAATGTGAGGTGGACAATTTCAGGTCTGTTTGCTGCCAGTATTCACAATTTGTGTTCGTCGCAGTTTTGAGTCGCCACTTTGAAGGTCGTGGAACAAAAAGTGGTTGGATCTGTTGGTTGTTGAAGAAGTATTTGAACTCGTGAATGGCAAAAATCGAAGAGCAGCCTAGTGGGTGATAGAATTTTAAGTGCGGAATGAGAGACGGTTAATAGGTTCTAGGAACGGGTACCACTAGACCACTCTTCGATACAGGTAATAGAGTGGTTTTGGTATATAAGGGGTAGGGTGCGCTTATTGCCAGGTCAGGGGCAACGCCAGACAAAGAGATCCGAGAGAAAAGAAAGTCCGAGCCAGTATTATCGTAAAATGGTGACCATCGCCGAATTGTGATGAGCAAAAATAAAAGATACTGTATGTTGCCTCGAATGTATGAACTGGCAAAAACGAAGAGTAGCCCAATGGGTGAAAGTGTTTTTAGGTGCGGATTGAAGAGAGTTTGTAGGTTCTAGGAAGGATGCCACTAGACCACTCTTCGTTAAAGGGTAGTGTGTGCTTTTGGTATATAAAGGTAGGGTACCTTGTCGTACGTAGTGTCAGGTCGCGGAACCAGCATCAGACAAAGTGATAAAACTCAGGGGATAAGTCCAAGTCGATATTGCCATCATTTGACAAACGTGGCGAAATCGTGAGAAGCAAAAATGAAGACATGGTATGCTGTCTCGAACATACGAACTGGCAAAAACGAAGAGTGACATAGTGGGTGAAAGTGTTTTTAGGTGCGGTATGAAGAGAGTTTATAGGTTCTAGGTGCGGTACCACTAGACCACTCTTCGTCGGAGGTATAGAGAGTGATTTTGGTACATAAGGGGTAGGTTCCCGGCGATCTCTGAGAGGTTCTGAGGCAGCTGCGGCAGACAAAGCAATCAGGCGAATAGAAAAGAAGTCCTTTCGGTGTAGTCGTTATCCAGGGAATGTCGTCGTATTTTTATGCTCCAAAAAAGAATAATACCAAGCATCCTTCGAACTCATGGGCGGCAAAAACGAAGAGTGGCCAGTTGGAAGACTGCCGTTTTTGTCGTATGAAGAGAGTTTATGGGTTTGAGGTACGGTTCCACTAGACCACTCTTCGTCAAGAATAACTGTGATTTTGGTATATGAGGGTAGGTATCGACTGTCCCCATCAAAGCCTCATGGTCCTCGTGTCGAAGAAAGCGACGACATCTGAAAAGAAAGTCGAAAGTCGAAAGTCGAAAGTTGATATCGCTGCAATCCATGGCTTGTTTTCGTGCAGTTCGGTTGCAAAAAGAATGGCATCAGGTACTCATTCGAACTTGTGAACGGCAAAACGAAGAGTGGCCCAGCGGGAGGAGAGTTTTTAGGTGCGGATTTATAGAGATTTTTAGGTTCGGGATTTTAGGATCTAGGACGGTTACCGCTAGACCACTCTTCGGTGAAGGATATGATGTGATTTTGGCATATAAGGTGAGGGGTGTTGAATGCCTCCATCAGAGCCTCATGGCCCTCATGTCAAACAAAGCGATGTCCAAGAGCAAGTCCAAGCCGACATCGCTGATCCGTGTATCGTTCTCGTATCTTGAAGCCGCAATAAAAAAAAAGAATAACTTCAAGTCTCATTCGAACTCGTGAACGGTAAAAACGAAGAGTGGCCTAGCGGGAGAGAGGATTTTTAGGTGCGGGATTGTAGAGATTTTTAGGTCTTAGGTGCGGTACCACTAGACCACTCTTCGTTGAAGGGTAGTGTGTGGTTTTGACATATAAGGGAGAGGGACGAGGGGCCGTACTGCCAGCGCCGCGGTGGCGACTGAGGCTCATCTGACTCAACTCCTCCAGGCACCCACCCATGAAGTGTCCAAGCACTGGACAAGAACCGACACATTCCCTGTGCGTTCTCTTATACAATGACGTAAATGGAATCAGAACCCAACCTGTTCATTATCAACAATGCCTGGTCTTCGTATTACTCCATGGCAGTTAGCATAGGCTGACTGTCATATACCCCTGAGTCGATATCTTCGTCACCAAAATTATTGTTCTGATTGACAAGCAAAAAAGAAATGCTCGCGTTGCGGTTGCTCGATTTTTCTTATGATCCAGCAAAAACGAAGAGTGGTGTAGTGGAAGAAGGAGAAATTGTAGGAGCGGAGTTTAGAGATTTTAGGTTGTCTTCTTAGGATCTAGGACGGATACCACTACACCACTCTTCGCCGAGGATATAGATAGAGATTTTGGTATATAAGGTGGGGGGTGTCGACTTGGTATCGGTGCCTAAGGTGAAAGCCACCCTCGAGGTGCAGAGCGTCTCAGCCTCCCGGGCCCACCCTCGAACAGGGCCTGCCTGTTGGCGATGGATTCGAATCATGACCTGCATTTCGTAATGCTGTTGGTGTTTTTCGTCGGGTGGGCATACATGACAACCTCATTGTCTTGTCTCATGTTGACCGCGAGTGCTTCTTGGCAAGGTGAGCAAAGCTGGTATCGATCAGAAATAAAACGGTACCGATTCCATATCCGCGTCTTGTTGCTGGCTGTCGCTTGGGTATTTTGTTGGCAGGGGGAGCAAAAAGAAAGGTCACCACGTGGCCATGCTGAAATTGTGCCATCCAGCAAAAACGAAGAGTGGTACAGTGGGAGAATGAGGAATTGTAGGAGCGGATTTTTTGAGATTTTAGGTTTGTTCTTAGGATCTAGGACGGATACCACTGTACCACTCTTCGGTGATGGTTATAGAGTGGTTTTGGTATATGAGGGGTAGACATCCAAGTCCCGTTCCACGCCAGATCGTCCAGAAAGTCGACCAACAGATCGGACCGGCGTAGAAAGTAAGCCTGCTGTCAAAATGCAAGTCGTTGATGTCCTGAGATGTCGTATTCGCCTGTTCATATTCGTCCCTGCGTTCGAACGCCCTCAAGCCTACAGGAAATTGAGGAAAAAAGGAGTCGACTGGAAAGACCGAGATGCCAAAAAGAAAGTCGAAGCAAATGGCAAAAACGAAGAATGGTGTAGTGGGTGAGAATGGTCTTAGGACAGGATTTTTTTAGAGATTTTAGGTGACCTTAGGAGTTTAGGACGTATACCACTACACCATTCTCCGATGGGGGTATAGAAAGTGATTTTGGTATATAAAGGTAAACTCCCTCGAGCCCCACGGGCACTATGAGTCCGTATCGTGCTCGGAACGTGTCGCTCTGGGTTCGAATGTGCTGAGAATTGGCTGAATGAATCCGCAGAAAAAAAGGGGGCATGAGACAATCTCATTAAAAATGAAGTTGAGTTGAGCAGCAAAAACGAAGAGTGGTGTAGCGGGAGAATGGTCATAGGAGCAGATTTCAAGAGATTTTAGGTGACCTTAGGAGTTTAGGAGCGTATACCGCTACACCACTCTTCGTCGAGGATATAGATAGAGATTTTGGTATATAACAGTAGGCCCCCTCCATGGTACGTATCGTCATGGCAAAGCATCGCTGCGTTCGAACGTCGTGAAAGGTTGGCCAAAGAAATCCGGGGGAAAAAGAGGTCAGATGTCGAGACCTGATGAACAAAAAGTTGATTCGATTGGCAAAAACCGAAGAGTGGTGTAGTGGGAGAATGATCATAGGTGCGGATTTTTAGAGCTTTTAGGTGATCATAGGAGATTTTTAGGAGCGTATACCACTACACCACTCTTCGGTATGGGTATTGGGCGGTTTTTGGTATATAAGGGTAGGCGTGGTCGTCTTTTGGAGGGCGCGGGGTGCAATGGGCGAGGTTCGGGGGCGAAGCGTGTACGAAGAAGGTTTCCGTGCGTTCGGGGCGGGCGAATGAGAGAGGTTGCGACAGCGTGAATGTAGTCCGTGTGACTCTTCGGTATGAGTCGAAAAAAGCGTATTCGGTTTCTTGATGATTCCATGATCACTTGATCACAGACGTGTTCCTCGGAGATATTCGTCGTGTTGGTCGTCGCAGCATTTCGTCGTGGAAATAAAAGTTGAAGTTATCGTGAATAACCCCACCTCAAATAGATAATAATTAACAAGATGTCAAAAGGCGGAGCTTGCTTTTTTCCGCCCCGCCATCAACTCTGAGCTTCCTGGAGCTTCCTTGGCGGCAGCCCACTACTAGCGTGAGTACGTAGACGTCATCGCCTCAAGCCAACTGTCCATCGTCAAAAACGCGACCAAGGCCGACCTGGCGCCACTTCTTGCAAATCTTCTCACTCTCTCTACACCGGTCATTGACCTCTCCTGATGCCGTGGCTCTTTTGAGAACCTTCTTTATAATGGTTACTACTCGACGTGCTGCGAGAGCGGCTGCTGAAGCGAACGATATAGTCATGGATTCTCCCTCAAGATCGACTTCGACGCCTCGCTCGTCTCCTTTCCTCCCGACACCCCTAGAGAGAGCTGGACTCGTGTTGTTTCCAGCCCTCTTGATCTTCGGAACCATCTTCTCTATAATCTCGCCGCAGACACGCGCTGCGCCATACGATCCTATCGCACAGTCGCACCTCCAAGATCCTAGCGTTTCTCCGAGCTACTTCGCGCGCAAGTCCAATATTTTTAACGTTCTCTTTGTCAAGCGAGGCTGGGCATGGATCACTGTTGCATTCTTTATCTTCATTTTCAGTCATCCTAGCACTACCGACACTGGACGACGTGTTCGCGCGAGTCTGCGATGGGTTGCTGTAACAACAATGTGGTTCCTCGTTACGCAGTGGTGCTTTGGACCCGCTCTGATTGACCGTGGTTTCCGATGGACAGGTGGCCGCTGCGAACTCGCTAGAAGGGAGGTCGAATTCGGTTCCGATACTGTTGGTGACAAGGTCACAGCAGTAGCCTGCAAAGCTGCCGGAGGAAAATGGAAGGGAGGCCATGACATATCGGGCCACGTCTTCCTCCTAACACTAGGCACTGCGTTTCTCATGCAAGAGGTTGGTTGGGCAGTGTTGAGATGGTCTGGCAAGCGAAACGAGGAGCGATGCGTTGTTATGACCGACGGAGCTCTCAAGAGCGCTAATGTCGAATCTGATACATCTCTGGGCGAAGGTTCCGAGCGACCTGCCTTGGGTCTCGGCGGCAAGTTCGCTGTAGGTGTCATGGGATTGAGTGGTTGGATGCTCCTTATGACGGCCATTTACTTCCACACATGGTTCGAGAAGGTGAGAAGAGCCCGTGTAGTCTTTTATGTTGTCATTGCTAACGGCTCCTAGTTTACTGGACTCTTGACCGCGGTGACGGCCTTTTACGTTGTGTACATTGTGCCTCGCTTTGTACCTGCTGTTCGGCAAGTCGTTGGTCTTCCTGGCATATAGAAAGAAGCACGGTGTGATGAGTTATGAGTGATGCAGACGGAGTACATAGATGTAAGATAGAACGAATTGCATAATCCCACTGTAGTATCACCAATCAATTGTCTTGAGGTGTCTTCCATGTTATTCAATGACAGCTAACTGTGGTTATACGTGATCAACAGTAGATATAAAATCCCCGGATTCTCAACCAGTTTTCATTCCTAGCTTCCTCTATTGATACCCGCATAACCATTTGCGTGTGAACTTCTCTATCTCCTTCTTCGAGCAGGTGACTTGTTCTTCTTGAACTCATCCTTAATCTCATCCAGCAGTCCATCAACCGTCAAAACATCCACAGCGACACCAGCAAGACCCTTAGCAACCATCAGGGCCTTCTCAAAAGCAGGCTTACTTCCCGCTGCGACTTCGAAGGGGGCAGTGTGAGGGCCACTCTTTGGAACAGTTCCATTAGCAAAGGTGATCTGGAACATTGGGCTAATAGCAGGGAAGTCCTGACTGATGTTTCCCTGATCAGTTGAACCACCAGGTTCCCGCATCTTGTCAACATCAGCGTCGGGAAGGTCACCGCCGAGTTCCTCGAACCAGCGTGTGTATGATGCAGCGAGACCATCGTTATTGTTCATGTTGGCGTAACCGTATGGTCGTGTTGTATAGTTCATCTTTGCACCTGTACCGAGAGCACCGGCCTTGAAGCAGTTGTACACGCGGTCTGAGAGTTCCTCCAATTGCTCCTCGTTCGCGGCGCGGAGCTGGTAGCTTCCTGATGCATCGGCAGGAATGACATTGATACGGGTCCCCGCTGAATGAATGATTCCATGAATACGATCCGTTGTGCGCATCTGCTGGCGCATGTAGGAGAGTGCGCTGTTGGCGAGGAGGAGTGCGTCTTGCGCATTGATGCCCTCCCACGGTCCAGCTGCAGCATGAGCTTCACGACCTGTGTACTCAACGTCGACACGATCTGTTGACTGAGCAAGCATGTATGGTGTGTCGGGGCCGTTGCTGGGATGTGAGATCAGAGAGATGTCAATCTTGGCATCCTTGAAAACGCCAGCTTCGAGCATCTTAACCTTTCCGCCGAGAGATTCTTCAGCTGGCGTGCCAAAGAGAATGACTTTGCCCCCAAGTTTCTCCTTGCGCATGATCTCAGCGGTTGCAAGAGCACCACCTAGCGAAGCCATCGCAATCAAGTTGTGTCCACAAGCATGTCCTAGTCCTTCCAGAGCATCATACTCAGCATTGAAGCTCACAACAGGGCCGTCACCTGAGCCATCAAACACAGCCATGAAAGCAGTTTCAATTCCACCAACTGTGTCGGTCACGTTCCAACCCGTCTGCTTCTTCATGAACGATGTAAGAAGCTTGTGGGCCTTGAACTCTTTGTATCCAAGCTCAGGATTGTCGTGGATGTTCTTGTTGATTGACCAGAGCTCTTTATCGAGTGAGTCGACGTAGTCTGAGACTGCGTCTTTGTATGGACTCGTGGCATTCTTCTTTTGGCGTGGTTCAAGGGTGGTTTGAAGTGATGATGCTGGGGCTGCGAGGAGTGTGAGGCCAAACGCGAAGGCCGCGAGGCCTCTGGCATGATCTAGACAGACCATTATAATGGCTTGCTCTTCGATATGTAACGAAGTCAAACAGAACAGCTGGCTGGAGTTTTATTGCCGCGTTCTAACGATCTTGAGTGTTACCTTGAGCCTGGGATAATGTGTAACGGATTGTCCGTCGCATCGCGTACATGACATTCGCCCGACCTTATATGCTATGCCCACTCTGCTCTCCAATATACCCTCGCTTGGCGAACCATGATTGACTGTATTCTTGTTATCACTTCTTTTGGCAGTATCTCAATTCCTCCTCAGTCTAGGACCTAGAATTGTTGCCCGAGACTCCACCTCGCAAATCCCCCGCCCAAGAAGTTCTATAGTTACCTTCCTAACTGGGGTATCAATTAAGCAAATCTTTAGAGTTATCAGTTAGTTGAGACTGGGTAGTATCGTCACCCCGCTCCGTGGGTCTCTTATTCCCTGCGATGAGTTCGTCTATGGAACCATAGCCATGATATCGATAGCCGATGCGCCGCTGGCCAAGGATCAGATTGCCGGGATGACGATTGCAAGTTTCCGAGGATTTGAGTAATTGATATCGTGTTCTCCATAACTTCTCCATTGCCGTGGTCCAAAGCCGGCAGCATCCGCGGTAATATTGACCGCCGTTTGTCGACAAGGTAGGATTTGTATCAGGACGTATATGTTTCCTCATTGAAGCAGGACCAGATATCACGGTCAGTTCAAGCGAGTTGTCAGCACCTTCTGCCTGTGGGAATCACTACTCAGTGATCAGAATAAACGATTACTGCCTCTGCCTTCTCATTTCAGAGCTCACCTCACCGGTAGCCATTCAATGGAACGTCTCTAAGCATGTTCAAGATTCCGAATTAGATCAGAGGGGCGTTAACAATCATTATATCACCCGGAAGACATAATCGTCGCCCCAAAATGACGATTCAGTGTCCGTTGCAGATGAGGCTGTCAGCGACGCACGAGACGAAAGAACTTGGCAGTTCACAGACCAGTATACACCTTTTGGTCTCCAATTGTCAGATCTGCCTCTACACTAAGACCATTCTCCAAGCAAACCGTGACGGGCCTGACTGATCGCCGAGTACTGTTGTAATGGTATTCCTGACGTTACTCGAGAGTTTCGCAGCTTCAGGGAAGACCTGGGAGCTTTTTGGGGCAGGACACTGTGATGAACACTCGATGGCACTCCCTTTGTATGTCAAGACTGTGAAGACTGTAGCAGGCTTTATCAAAGGGGAGATATAGTCTGTGTTGGAGAAGGAAACGGTCAGCTTGGCAGATAGAAGTCTGCAGTGGTATTGTCAGTCCCGGGGACGAAAACAGGTTTGGTTGATGTGGATTGCATGCTTATTGAGACCGGTGAGTCGATACGTATGATTCAGAGGCTAAGGGATGAGAATGATGGATAAATACTTCAAAGAGGTGAAGTACAAAAGATGCTGTGCTGATGAGCAGAAGTCAAAATTATCAAGATTAGAAGCCAAGGCAAAGATTTATACTCGAGAGTCTTGTAAGCAACTTCCTTCTCAGGTAATAATTTTACTCCATTTCGAGGTAATTCCTCTACTAACCTTGTTAATATATTACCTTTGTGATCTTTTGAAAAATTGAAAGCCTTTGGTCTTTCGAAGCCAAAGAGCAGCTACCAAGCGACTAACCAAAAAGGCAAAGACACTTGAAAGATAACATCAATATACTTTATTGTAATCTTGGGTACATTGAGAAGACAGAGAGCGGAGTGTACTATCAGAACCTATGGACGAATCAAATCTAGAAATCATCATCACCAACTTGATCATCAACCTTGACAAGAATCTTGCCCCTAGCATGAAGTCCACCTAGCTTCCTATATGCTTCCTTAGTCTCCAAAAACGGCCATATACTGTCTCTGACCACTTTTATATCGCCACGGCCCAACATGTCAGCGACAGCCTGGCGATCCTCAAGTGTAGGGTTCATCATGGAAGTACCCAGCCATCTTCTTCCAACACCACCAAGCCATGGGGATACTGGCCACCATTCGTTGAGTTTCATCTGTAGGACAGCTCGAAGAAAGTCTGGGACGAAGAAGGTGGGTGGTTTGATGCCGACGGAGGAATAGTTGCCTTCGGGTACGAGATAGGATGGTGAGGCGAGATATAGGGCTTGATGGCCTAGGGTGTCGATGACGGCGTTGAAAGGGTTCGAAGAGAATTTCTCGGTGAGGTGCTTAGAAAGGAGATCATGTTGAGTATAGTCGATAACCTGCGAAGTCGGTTAGTTGGCGTTCCATTTCAACCAAGGCTTGACTCACCTCATCCGCACCAAGACTCTTGACCAACTCGACATTCTTGCCGCTGCATATGCCAACGATATATCCTCCAGGCCCTACAGCTTTTCGGAGCATCTGCACCACCAGAGAGCCGATTCCACCACTTGCTGCATTGACTAAGACACGATCGCCTGTCTTTGCACCTGACTCATTCACAAGCTGTCGTGCCGTCAAGCCTGGTAGTAAACAGCCAGCTCCATCAGCAAAGCTCACGCCCTCTGGCTTCTTCACAGCATATCTAGCTGGAATTCTAACATACTCGGCCAAAGCACCTGTTCCGGTAGGCACAGTATGGCTGGCTGGCAACATAGCAAGAACCTTGTCGCCCTTATTGAATCTCTTCGACTGTGCTGATCCAGCTTCATCATCAGGATGCCAGACATCGATCACTGTGCCTGAGAAGTCCATCTCGGGAACACAAGTTGGCTTTCGAATAAATGGCGGAACGAGAGTCATCTGGAATATGGCACCTGGATTCAAGCCTGCAAAGGCCACTTTGACAACAATCCATTCTTCAGGGTTCGGCACGTCCTTTGGTAGGGGAAGAGGAGGTGGCAAGGTTGGAATCGGTTGACTTGTGAGATTGAGGACGTCCCATGGTAGACCTCGCTCTGAGAAGACCCAAGCTTGTGGTTCTGTCATTTTGATGTGTTGTTGATGAGGGGTTTGTGATGCTGGAAGATGGGTATTGTGGCGGTTAAGCCAAGCTGTGTTGGGCTTTCAGCCGCACTTGTTAGTTCAAGTTGTCAGCTGTCATTCCTCTTTGACCAGTCGGCATGATTCCAGTGCCACGTCTTTGCTGCATCTTCACATAAGACGGAGTGTTAACGTCCGATAACGTCGTTGACGCATTAAAGCTCCATCCTCGGCGCTGTTCAAGTGGAAGGGTTAAGCAGTCACTTAGTGTTGAAATTTGACCATCCAAGTATCGCATCAAAATGTTCAAGAATATAATTTAAGAAACAGACCTCGAATTGAAAGGATCATGATGTTGTTCTCAACATAGTGAAGCAGCTAATTGATGATTTTGGGTGTCTACCCTAGACATTCAGTAAACGATACCTTGGCCGTGATCTGTCCTATTTGCACAACTGAATGACAGATAGATTATGCATACTCCTGAAAGATAATCTAACTAGTGAAATCTACACCGTATGCCCACTGCTAGTTGGGAATTAGTTCGAGACAACATATCTGGGGCTTGATTGCAGCTAGCTCATTGGAGCGTTGGCGTAATTTGGACGTCAAATTGCATGGGGTCAACAATCCAATTTGCCACAAAAGGAGAAGCGAGATAACAACAACAAATTCCGCTAGCCCTGATATCGTTGAAAGCAGAAACAATCCCCCCCATGTTTACCCCCCATCAGAATGCGCTGTCCCCCCGTAATACGGTAGCCTAGAACCAGAGGAACCCCTAAGCACCTATCAATCAATCAATCTCCACAGCGCAGAAAATACGGCTGCCTTCAGCGGCAACCCTGCTGTAAGACCCAGCAACCACAGCAACGAAAAGACCACTTTTCAGAAAAACAACAGCGCACAATTATTCAGTTATCCGGCACATTGAAATTAGCTTATTCCATATCAGCAAAATTTTGGCAGCGAATTTATGTACATAATCAGACCACACCAAGGCTACCGCCTTTTCACCGCCAGGCACCGGAATTCTCACTCATTTTACTTTTCAGGCACCATTTTTACCACTTGGTCAATAAAGTCGTCGTCCTTTGGCAAAGCCTCAAGTCAGCTCCTCGATACTTCACCACGTAACGTACCGCACCCCGTACGCGTAAGAGGCAAACGTCAGCAAAAATGCGTGAGATTGTGAGCCTGATTCTTTTTTTCCTCCTTGGCAGATTTGAGTTTGACTCAGGCTAACCCCCCCCGTTTGACAGGTGCACGTTCAAGTCGGCCAATGTGTAAGGGCCACCCAACCAATTTTTCTGCTTTGAGGGACATGTGTTGAGTTGATGATTTCAGGGCAACCAAGTCGGCTCCAGTTTCTGGTAAGTATCACTGCAGGCGATTATTTGAGTGAAGAGACTGACAATTTATCAGGCAAACCGTCTCTGGGGAGCATGGCGTTGACGGTAGCGGCTCGTGAGTGAATCAAGAGTCGGTGACCCTTATTTGCCTCAATCTAACAATTTCTCAAAGATACACCGGAACCGACGACCAACAGCGAGAGCGCATCGACGTCTACTTCGCCGAGGCGCGTCTCCCCAATCTCTCACTCACCGTCTTTTTTCACTAACATTCTCCCTTAGGCCACAAAGGATAAGTACGTGCCCCGCGCGGTCCTGGTGGATCTTGAGCCCGGTCCTCAGGATGCCATCCGCGCCGGTCCTCTAGGCCAGCTTTTCCGCCCCGACAACTTCGTCGCCGGAAATGCCAGCGCCGGTAACAACTGGGCCAAGGGTCATTACACCGAAGGTGCTGAGCTCGTTGAGGAGGCCATCGATGTCGTGCGACACGAGGTTGAGAACTGTGACCATCTTCAGGGTTTCCAGCTCACTCACTCTCTGGGTGGTGGTACCGGTTCCGGTATGGGAACGCTTCTTCTGTCGAAAATTCGTGAGGAGTTTCCCGATCGTATGATGGCTACTTTTTCCGTTATGCCTTCGCCCAAGGTTTCTGATACCGTTGTCGAACCATACAACGCCACTTTGTCATTGAACCAGCTTGTCGAGAACTCCGATGAGACCTTCTGTATCGATAACGAGGCCTTGTACGACATTTATGAGAAGACCTTGAAGATCGCCAATCCTTCTTATGCCGATCTTAACTACCTGATTTCAACAGTCATGGCCGGCGTGACAACATGTTTCCGATTCCCCGGTCAGCTCAACTCTGATCTGCGCAAGTTGGCCGTCAACATGATTCCGTTCCCTCGACTTCACTTCTTCATGGTTGGATTTGCGCCTTTGACCGGTCGCAAGATGCAGGGCTTCCAACATCTTACCGTGCCCAGTCTTGCTCAGCAGATTTTCGATAACAAGAACGTCATGGCTGCTGCTGATTTCCGCAACGGTCGATACCTCACTTGCTCCGCGATTTTGTAAGTTTTGATATGAAAAGATACGTGAGATGAGATGGACTAACGTGAGATTAGCCGCGGTAAGCTATCGACAAAGGAGATCGAAGACCAGATGCTCAAGGTGCAAACCAAGAACTCGCAGTATTTCGTCGACTGGATCCCCAACAACGTGCAAACCTCCGTCTGCTCTGTTCCCCCCAGAGGTCTCCCCATGGCCGCCACATTCGTCGGAAACTCCACCGCCATCCAGGAGATCTTCAAGCGCGTCGACGACCAATTCTCCGCCATGTTCCGTCGCAAGGCTTTCTTGCATTGGTACACCAGCGAGGGTATGGACGAGATGGAATTCACCGAGGCCCAGTCCAACTTGCACGACTTGGTCAGCGAGTATCAGCAGTACCAGGATGCTGAGATCGACGACGAGGTTGAGGAGTATGAGGGTGAGGGTGAGCCTGAGGAGTATGAGGGCTAGAGGGATTGGAGAGCTGGTTGAGATAATAAACTACTTGGCTTATTATTTCTTTATTACCCCCAAAATGCTTCGTCCCCTTCTAGTTCATAAATAGCATTCAAAACTGAAATTGGTTTATTAGGCTTTGTTTATAGCCGATTCATAATTATATGGTCCTTTTAATTTTTGAAATCCCTCAATCATGCTTGACGTACATTGTGTCAAAGCCAACGTTCTTCCACTCGCCAGTCTCAGTATTGAGAGTGAGATTTGTGTGCTTGACCTCTCCATATCGAAGAGCACCGGACTCAGCTCGGCCTCCAGCAACAGGACGCTTCAAGTGGTTGTCACCAGAAAGGACAGTAAAGTTAGCCAGAGGAATATCCCAGGAGTTGCGAGAGGCAACAGAAGGAGAGCCTGACAGTGTTAGTGAGACCCATGGGAGTGATCAGGCGTTTGAATCTTACCATAGAATCGGGACGAGACCTGCTTAGCATTCACATCCAGGATGAAGTATCCTCGGTAATAACCCTCCTGCCACTGCAACTCGGGGTTCTTCTGGACTCTGGCACGAGCAGCCTTGCCAGCTGCAGGCTCGATAGGGCCACCAACACCGTTAGAGCTGACAGCTGTTCCAGCGAACTCGACACCAATACTTCCGGCACCGGTCTTATTGTCATATTCCTTGGTTCCAAGCCAAACGAGATCCGAGACCTGACATACATCAGTTGAGTTGAGATGAGAATGATACTGATTCATACCCAGTTCTGGTGGCTGTCTCCAGCAAGGAAGATGTTGTTTCCAATATCGTTGTCGTACAAGTGCTCAAGAGTTCGATTTCGGTTGGCAACATAGCCCTTCAAAGGTCAGTGCTCGAAACCAAAACAAAAGACGGGTCATTCACTTACACTCCAGTTATCACCAGGAAGAACTTCGCCGTTACCCCAGTTCTCAGTGATACGCGAGAAGATGATCTGGTTGCCAACGATTCTCCAGGCGGCACCTCGGTCCTTAGACTTACTAAGAGATCGATAGAACCAGTTCTCCTGTCGACCTCCCATGAGAGTGCGGCTGGGATCATCTCTGATCATGTCGATGTAGTTGTCGTTCCAGTCGAGGCTGGTGATGCTGCGGTCATAATTTCGAGTGTCGAGGATGATGAGATCAAGAAGCTTGCCCATTTGGAAAGATCGCCAGACTCGAAGGCCGTCGTCGAGATCAGTTTGGCTAATTTGGAGGTTAGTTGAAACTGAGAGGAGGGTTGATTTTGATTTGATTGTTACCGGATGGGCATCCACTCGAAGTAAGCGCGGACAGCGTTAACCTTTCGAGTGTCTACGGTGACCTTGCGGCCTTCCTTCAAGAAGGATTCTTCAGTATTGTTAAGACCAGAGAATCCATCTCTGTAACCGTTGTTGGCGAACTCTATGCATTGTCAGACAGACCCCTAGGGCCATGCTCGCGGGACTTACCGTGATCATCCCAAGTAGGGATCCAAGCAAAGTTCTGAGACAGAAGCTGCAAATCGGGATCTGTGCGGTACTAGTGAGATGTTCATGTAAGCGAATTCTCTTCTGATGAATCATGTCGTGGAGTGACTAACCTGTCCATGGCGAGTTCGGTAGTCGTGAAGTGTAAAGATCTCAGTAGAAGGCTGGCTGGCCCGGCTTCCATTGGCTCCATACTCATAGATATAATCTCCAAGATGAATAACATAGTCATGCTCGTCCTTTCTAGCAGCGTTGCCATAGGCGTTGAAATAGCCATTAGCTGGAACGATTAGCTTTAGCTCTCAATTTTATCAAAAAGAGAAGTGAGCTTACGGTAGTTGCTGCAGGAGAACACAGCGAAACTCAGATCAGAAACGTCGTCGTTAGCGGTAGGAGCGGTCTTGGTGCGGCCAACAGGACTCTTGACATTGGAGTCACAGACTTTGAACTGGTAGTAGTAAGTGGTAAGAGGCTTCAAGCCATCAGCTTCGACCTTAGAGTTGTCAGTCAGAATATCTCAGTCTCTGTTTCAAAAGACCGTGCTCACCTTGACAGTGTAGTCGATATCAGAGGTAGTATAAGCTCGTCCACTGGCAGCCGTCTTCCCATCTCCAGAAGCAGACTTGGACTCATAAACCTTCCACTCAACACAGATAGGATGAGGATCAGCCTTGATATACTTTTCAGTCTCATGGCTATAATGTCCCGCGGTGCCGTTCACAACCTTCTCACTCTCATCAGATTGGGTAGAAGGGGCAACACGGGTCCAGAGGATAACACTCTGAGGCCAAGGATCTCCGGAGGCTACTCCATGGGTGAAGTTGAGTTGGGAAGCATCGTATGGTGTGTTGCCACGCTTTAGAGATCGACGCTTGACTAACGGGACATTGATTCCAAGACGAGCATGTCGACGAGATGGACTGGCGTAGTTCAAGTTGCCGTCGAACTCGGCTGTTACAGCTGTAGCCAGCAGGCCACAAGCATAGAGGATCACAGCAGACTTCATGTTGACTATGACAAAGGCCCTTAATAGAGACCAAAGAAGAAAAAAACAAGCTTATCCTGTGGATATGCCTCTTTTTAAGCTTGCAACAACCTTGAGCTTATATCAACACGGAGAACTTAGAACCCTCCCAGCCCCGCCTCCGTTATCGTCATGTTGCGGCGGTAGCCAACAAAGTAGCCAGGCCTGTACACGTTTTCGTCCTGTGTATTGCATCACCGCTCTTGTGCCTTGGCCTGGTGTAACTGGGTCCTTGGTGTCACGGTCAACGAAAGAGGTAGCGATGTGACGTTGTTGAGTGACCAGTAGGAAAGATAAGGATTGTAAGCATCGAATGCTAACGTTGGTTGCAATCCACGTGGATGTTCGGAAGTTTTTATCTTGGTGTTGGTGTAATTCGAGAGCGTGGCGTGGTTTGAGAATCTCATTGGTTGTTTTGGTTGCATTGATGAGGTTTTGTGTAGTGTCTGATTGGAGCTGCTACTATTGAGATCGAGGAGTGGAGACTATAACGGTAGAACGATTTAGTGAGTGTCGATCTGATGATGTCAGGCTTTTGGACATTGAATTACCTATCTATTTGAGGTACGTCTTATGTGTCTGTAGGTACTGCTCCGAAACAAAGGCAGGCTTGTCTGTTCATAGTTGAGGGGTTAGGCAATTTAGACTATAGCTCAGCCACTTGTGTGCCCAGCAGGTACGCAACCTGGTTTAACAAAACCTGGGAGTTTCTCACGAGACCTACTATATGTTATGCTAAAATAGTTGCAAGGGAAAACAAATCTGCTTTATCTTACACCTTGTGAACTCGAAGCTGCTATTGGGCGACAGTACTGCAATTAACTGCCGTGGTATTTGTCTCTATTTTTAGCCACCACGTGATTATTGTGTCTCATATCCAGGCTTCCATTTCGTCTCCTTCAATAACAAAGGACCGCCCATACTTCCAAGCTGGTAAAATGATCACACAGCCGCCTCGGTCTAAAATATTTCGATGGGCCAAATTCAACTTAGAAGCACTGCTTTTGCTTGCAACGACACTTCGTGGTCGATCATGTACCTGCGATGAGTCCAAGGCTCCCAAGAGCGGTAGCTTGAACTGGGTTACATTCCTCACCTTCGATGATGGGGTTGAATGGGTATTTCGCTCACCGCGCTACGATACCCGCATGTTTTCAGATGACATTGCCTCCAAGATACTTGTTAGTGAAGCGAGTACGTTGAAATACCTTGAAAGCCATTGCCAAATTCCCGTTCCGAAAGTCTACTCATATAGGTAAGCCACAGCCAAGCAGGATAAGGAAGTCCCGCGATGACATGAAATACAGCGGTATTCACGAGAATGACATTGGTATACCTTATATCCTCCAGAGCAAGGCTTCCGGGCGCCCGTTGTCGGATTATCGCTGGACCGAATCTTCAGTCCAGCCCCCGAATCTGAGACATCCCATATCGCGGCTCCCGCTCTCGGATCTAGATCGCGAGAGAATCATGAATCAGCTTGGTGCCATCATGTATCGTCTTTCAAAAGTCCACTTTGATAAGATTGGATCGCTTTTTGAAGACGATACCGGTGCCTTTTCAGTTGGTGAATGTCTATCCCCTGTTCTCACCTGGCAATCAAGAGACTCCCTTGAAATCGAACGAGGCCCTTTTACAGAGGAAGCTGCCTACCTTCGGTCTTTGATATCAGCTTTTACCTCCCATGCAGAGGAGCTCCTACTCACACCTTACCTATTCTTCTCGCCACTGCCAAAACCAGCTGATTATCCATCATGGGATAGCTTCAAGGCAGCTACGGATAGAAGAGGTGATTTCGTTGTTGTTGGTGATAAACTGGAGGGTAGCAAGAATCGATTGGACTACTGCATCGCAGGTCAGATGCTAGAAGAAATGGTGCCACAACTGTCATCTGATTCGAATGCTTTCACCCTATCACACCCTGACCTTCATACCGGAAATATATTTGTCGATGAAGATCTAAATATCACATGCATTATCGATTGGGGCTCTGCTATAACGGGTCCCGTGACTGAGTTGTTAGCGACTCCAGGACTCGCAGGTTCTTCGAAACCACCTTCATCAGCTCTCACTGCTGCTCTTCAGGCCGGCTTTTCCGAAGAGTCTCCAAACGTCAACCGGGACATGTGGGGAAGAGCTGAGATGATGTGGCATCTTTCTCGCTTGGTACGTCTTCTGTCTGGTCAGGATCTTCCCCTGTTCCAAAGATTGTATGATCTAGTTGGAAATACTGGAGATGAAAATCCATTGGACTCAAAAGATTATGGTTGGCTGTTTCATCAGCGGGGTATGACACAAAGTAACCAGCAACTTCTCTCCAAGTTGAAAGAATATGACTTGACAGATGATGAAGTCAAAGAACGAGAGAAGGCGGTCTTCTCTGGAGACAAATTGGACAGGTTGGCTGTGGCTAGGAAGCTAACGGTAATGTCTGAAATGAACCCGGGATTTGTTGGAGATAGGAAACTCTGGCGGTGGATTGAAGAGGCTCTGAAGGAAACTCTGTACGATAATGTCAATGAAAAAAGGATGCACTTATAGACAAAGTTCGCGGTGTTCGATAGATGACCTTCACCCTCGTGCGTTTCCATGTTGTTGCATGGGGGCACTGATTTGTAAATGCAAACGGACAAGCTCGAAAGACGGAAGACAAAAGGGTTTGATAACACCAGACACGGCACACGAGGTGTACTCTAGCAGATGTAGCTCACAACGCGTCGTAGTTGATCAGAAGATTGGATCTCCATCTTTCTTTGTATTGGAAGAGTCATTTCTGGTATCTCACAAGCTTCCAGGTCACGACCCTCCTGCTAGCCCTTTCTTGATCCTCAGAACCGTGCTGATATGGCCCATAGCCAGCTGAGTCCTCTCATGTGTTGCAAGAAGTCTCGCAGTCTTGACCACATTCTTGATCTGTCTCCCATTGAGCTCGACACTTGCCAATTCGTCCAGCTCATCTTCAGAAAGATTATTGCCATCGCTCCCAATATCCACAAATGTCTTCCAAATATGCAATCTGCTCGTGTAGTCTAGATTGGGATAGTGAATAGTCAGATGAATTCGAGATTCAAATGCTGGATCAAATGCCGACACTCGGTTGGTCGTCAGAAACATGACACCCTCGAAGTATTCAAGGAGTCTAAGGAAAATAGAGACGAGTTTGTTTCTTTTGATATCCGAAGTGGTTCGACGTTCGAGAAAGACATCGCACTCATCGAGGAGAAGGACTGCTCCCCATCTTGTTGAGAGCTCGAGAGCACAGTCTAGCTTCTGCTCAACTTCTTGGGCAACATCCCCCAACTCGGCAGCGCTCATGTTATAGAGGGGCCTTTGCATGATCTCAGCAACTAAGATTAGGAGGATATTAGCAACATGCAGCCAATTTTCAAAGGCATCGTGGTAATCACCAGACTCAGCTGTGAGTGTTTTCCCAGTTCCCGGCTCTCCGCTCAGAAGCATGATAATACCCCTTCCTGCATTGGGTCAGTCAAATTCAATCTTCATTTCATACTCTCAGCCTTACCTTTGCCTTTGATTACATCGTCAAAATTGTCTAGGCCAGATATTTGGGCACCAACAAATGCCTGGATAATTCGTTTGTAATCGTGCGGCAGCACAAGCTGATCAAAGGCAGTAGAGCTCCATACCACGTCTTTGACGAGCTCAATGTCGAATAGTCCTAGATTGGTTGTAAGAAACTTGGCTTTGGTAAGACCTTGAGCCAACCTACCCCATTCTTTAGTTTTCAGGCAGAATCCTCTCACGACGTTCGTACATATGGCATACTGGCTTTTGGAAAGTTCCTTGTCAGGTACGTCTTCTGATGGTCAGCCTCCGTTGAACGTCCGCACCAAAATCTCAAAAACCTGAAGCAATAGGCGTTTGGGTTATCCCGAGATGAGAATACGTACGTGCGTTTTGTGAGCCATTGCTCAAAACTCTTGTGACGTATGGTTTTGTTGGTAGAGACCCATGAGCGGATGTATCATTCCATTTATCAATGTATAGATCATTCCTTCGGAGCTCAAAGCCTTTTGAGGCTTCAAGGGGATGAAGTGGACCGGCAGTACCACGATTGAACCATAAGAATGTTCTGCAGTCAATAATGACCCGTTCATCTGTCACCTATACAGCCGTTAGAAGATCGTAAATGGGTTCTAAGGGGTCTTTAACTTACATGCCGCTGCTTTGGAATGCCCGAGGCTGTACTAGAGAGACTGTACATACCAGAATACGTTCTGTGGTGGATGCCTTTCAAGCTCTCGAATACTCGACCACGTTGTACCAACCGCTCCCTGACTTGATCGAAATCGGGGCATAGGCGTGCCGGGACAACCTCTAGCTCCAAGATGGGTATGAAGTTCTCAAAAGGCAATATGGTCAAGTTTGTTTCTGTGTACCCGAAGGTGTCTCCATCGGTGTCGATGAACCGCACGCTGAGCACGTATGCCACAGTTCCATCTGGTGTCTTGGAGTAATTACCGCTGCTCAACTTGAACAGCCTATCGCGACCTTCGATCTTGGTGTAGACTTCGACGTCGGGCTCAAAGAGTGTCCACACATAATCAAAGGATATGACTCCGTTATTCAAAAGGTCCGAGGCTTGCTCAATGCGCGGCTTGATCTCGGCATGTATGATATCTGCCAGAAGTTTGTAATGCGAACACTCCTCGGAGGAATCGGCAGAATCGTTCTTTGGGTCGGCTTGAGTAAACTCATCCCATCTATAGAAAAACTCTCGAAAAGGCGCATGAAACTCGAGCTTCTTGAGGTTGGTGTTGATACCCTTGTAGCCCTTGAAGACCGGACCCAGAATCTTTCTGAGCAGTGGACTTTGTACTGTGATAGAATGCAGCGAGAGGACCGACTCATCCGTTTCGCCGTGTTCCTTCTCGCGGCGGACAATCAGTGCGTATTTGGCTGAAGCTTGGGATGATCTTCCATCAACTCCGATTTCTTCCTCCGTCCATTCCTGCCAAGGATCCCAGCTGCTCTTCCGGTAGATATCTTTAGTCTCAGCAGCCATGCCGACCTCTACTGGGCCACTCGAGTTGTTTGAATCATCTTGGATCTTTTGATTATGCTCATCTGAGCGCGTGAACCAAGGACCGCCCATGTTTGTTGGCCCACGATAGGATCGAAAAACACTAGTACCAGAACTTCTGTTGATGAACGTAGTTGACCGACTAGAATCCAGGGAGTTCTGACTGTTCACACTGGATGGAAAAACCAGCCATTGACGTTTAGTTTTAGCACACGGTATAAAGAGTCTTCCAGTAAAGACCTACACACCAGCATGTGAAGACTTGTCTCAATAAAGCGACAAACTACCCATCCTTCCTGCAGGTAAGTGATCTGACCTGGGATTGAATATGCGTGTATACGCCTCATTGAAACAATGGCAGCTGAAAGACAGCTTGGAGCCCAACAGTTGATTGGCGATCTGCAGGTGCCCAAAGAAGGATGCCAATCATAACCCAATGAAGAAGCGTCATTTAAAAGCTGGCCAAGCTATCGATATCTGATCATTTCATAGCCCCGCCTACCTCGTCCTATCAGAAAAGGGTGTGAGAGGTTTGTTCAGCTCGGCTTGCACCTCATACTTATATATCCATCCTCAAATGACAGAGCACAGGCCTCAATCTGTGCTGTCAGGCCTGCATTGCCGCACTGTTGCATAAGCTCAGGATTGAACACATCGTATGTCATGAACCGCTATTTGTGGCTTTCCGGACTTCCCGAGAAATGCAAGGGAGAGGAAGCCATGCTGTAGAATGTCCAGGGATGGTTCAGGGGGTGGAAGGGATGGCATTTTGATGCGATCATCGCCAGGGATCACAGATCTTGGCATCTTGTTTTTCCGTATCCGTATCGATAAGATAATAAGATTAACGCACTTCTTTCTACGCATTGAAATGAGGTTACCAAGCCAAGCATTACCAGTCTCTCCAAGTCTGAAAAATACTGCTTGATCAAAGCTGACCCCTGGTTCTGTCAGTAGGTTTGCTACAAGTAATGGCATGTCCCAAAAAGAGTTGAGTCACTAGAGGACATAAGATTATTTCACTCCTATCTAAATACTGTTCAAGCTTTGATAATACCAATATCAGCATCACATTCAAGAAACGTATCAGGACCCAGTTGGACTTATATTTACCTACAATCCAGTAATATAAAAACAAAAGCCTTTGACTTTTCTTTTCAGGCTCGGCACTCCAATTCTATCTGATATTTATCCATTCCCCTGCTAGCTGATAGCTGAGAATGCACGCTTGGTCCCTCGCTTATGTGACTCCTGTGAGAATCTCACCCGCTTGTACCCTTGTCTGAAACTTTCATCAGGATTATAGTCATCGTCTAAACGACGTTTCCGGGCTGCCTGCGCCAGATCCTGAGGTTCACTTCTTGTCTCGCTGGGCATCTCAACGAATGAAGTTTGACAGGTTTCTGACTCGGGAAAATCTATGTCCATGCCACTCGTCGTTTCAAACTCAGATCTAGGGTCGTCAGTGGATGAAGATTCCACCGCTGGCTCGCCACTGGTCCCCAACAGCTCTTCCAGCCAGTTTCCAGCCGTAAAGTAAAGCTTGTTGTGCTTGATCAAAAACTCATTGTAATCGTCATCTAGCCGTAAAAATATCTCACAATGTATTTGGTATTCGGGCTTACGCAATTCCTTATGTTTAAGGAAATTCTGGCAATATCGGAGGGCCTGGCTCAAGAAGTCTTCGGGGTCCAGGAGGGCGAGATTTTTCTTGATGATAGAGTGGGTAAGTTGAAAGCGGTAATGAGGGTAATTCTTCGGAGGCGGATATCTCAATACTAAAATTGTCGCTTCAATGCAGGTTTTAAGGTGTTCGCGGTGGCTTTCATCCATTTCGGGTGATTGTTTGGTCACTTTGGTGTTGGTTGTGTGTAGTGTTGATGATAGTGGCCAGAGGAGTCTGAGTATTTATAGTTTAAACTAGCCTGTGTTCTTCATTTTTGTTTACTTGTCTAGTATGTTAAGTGCGATCATGTTCGAAAGTCTCAAAGACTAGCATTGTTGCTTCTTTGTACAGCTTCTTAGTGAGGCAATCATGTTCGTACTGCAATGGATTCATTTCTGTATTTCAAAATTTCAGCCTTTATCTTGTCTTCAGTGAAAGAATAACTCATTATATCGAAATTTGCTTATATTTGGCACTTTATTCGAGCTTTAAAACCCTTTACCTTTTTATTTCACTCAGTATGCTCTTCACGGGCTACCAAAGTAAGCAAGAAATCTAGTTTGTATGTATAAAAGTCTTTGTATCTACCTAATACTTACCTACCCTTAGAATATACCATTGTATCCTTAGTAATGTGAGAATCGCACTCGCTTTGTCCCTTGTAGAAACTCTTCATTAGCATCGTGGCCATCGTCATCGTCATCGTCCCGGCGACGTTTCTTGGCCGCCTGCGTCTCAACGAATGGGTTTTGATAGGTTTCTGGCTCTGGTAAGTCTATATCCATCCCGTTCATTATTTCAATCTTGGTTGTTGATTGATCGGTTGCTTGATCGTTGTCAGAAGGTGACCATTCCATCGATGCATCGCAACTGGTCCCTAACAACTCTTCTTCTACCCAGTTCTTACTACTTGTAAATCGAAGAAAGCCGAACTTGATCAGCTGTTTCTCGTAAGAGCTATCCATCCGGTCTCCTATCTCTTGCAATACTGCTCTTTCGTGCTTACTTAAGTTTCTGTGCTGAAGACAACTGAGATGATATCGTAGGGCCTGATGTAAGAAATCTTCGGGGTCCAGGATGGTAAGACTTTTCTTGATCGTGGCTTGGGTGAGTTGCTTCGGGTATTAGGGCCAGGTCCCGCCGGGTAGATAAGTTTCTGAACGGACCATAAAAGGGAACCTTTGAGTTTTGAGCGTTGCTTATTATCCATTTTGGGTAATTATGTACTTGGTGATGGCTGTGTGCAGTGTCGCGTATGTTGTTGATAATAGTAGATATGCTGCTGGCGTTTATGAAGAGATGTTTCATGAGGATAAGAAACAAACTGTATATTTGTAGTCTAAAATAGCCTACGTATTGGATCAGTGTTCACCAGTCATTTGTTAGAATCTCTGAAAGACTAACGTAGCTAAGTTCTGTGTGGTACTTTTAAGCTCTCAGCCACCGCTTAAGTACAAAGACTAGCCCTATGGTCTCTTTGTTGAGCTCATTGAGGCAATCGAGCTCTTATAACAATGAATATTTTCCTTTGTTTGAAGATCTTTGTGTTTGTGTAATGTCCGGGATGCAAGATTAAATTGTATCGCCCTTTGTTTGTATCTCACGTGCTTTCTTTGAGTCCTTGTCTGCGTAAATTAAATGTGGACTGTTGAAGCCTCAAGAGCTGGATCTGCTACTATTTCGAAAAGTTGACGTTCTCACCGGTGAACGATGATAGTATTGATTATAGTAGGTCTATTTCTTCTCGTAGTTCCTCGCTTGTTGTGACTGTATATCCCTCGTATCGAGTTGCTCGCACCAACAAAGCAGAGTCTGTATAAGGGATAAGACATGGACTGCACCTCCGTTTTGTATCTTCTGGTCGGAACTTTGGTGGACTTGTGATGGGCTTCTCCGTGGAGCAGGCTATCAAAGATTTGCAGACGTCAAGTTTGGGCGTTGATCCGGCAGAGTCAACAAGATATCCAAAAAATATCAAATTCTTTTAATATTGACAACCTCTCGTGTATCTTCTGATCTGGCCTTGATATTTGCTAGCACAAGGTTGACTTGGTATGATTCAATCAAGTCTGTATCTTTGTCAATATCAGCGTTTGTTCCAGTTTGGTGATTTGATAAAGAACAAGTGAGATGGGTTTGTTGGAAATGTGAGACTTGCTCCAATCGAAGCTTGACTATTACATATTTATGATCCCAGAATCAGCACAAGCTTGAGGTAAAGCTTGCAAAGTGGCCATGGTGAATCAATTTCTAATCTTATATCATTGTCTTGGGATGCAAGGCCTAGATCTGCAGAACAACTAACAGTGGTCGGGGAGGCAAGAAAGAAATCTTGGGACCTTTATCCTGAGTGACGAAAAGACATTCGATCTTTAAACTAGCGAATTTTGACAATCTCTTTTAATGCCAGAAGTGTTATCGCCTCCCAAGACCCTCCACTGGGCCAGCTCACAAGGTAAGGCAAGGCCTCAGTGAGACAGGGGTGTCTCATCCGTTCCGTGGAAGCCGCGGAAAGCGCCAAGGCTTGGAATACGAAGGCAACAAGGCATCAACCACGCATCAACACTTTTACTAACACCACAACGACTCATCCAAATTCCGCTTTACGCTACAAGCAATAAAATTCGAAATCATGACATTAATTTCATACTCCCTAAAACTATATCAATAGGTAGACATTGCTGTCCGGAGCACCAAAGACTAGACCTTCACACAGCAACGTACCCAACATCGAAGTTATCTTCGACAATGGAACCTAGCAAACCAGCCCTCAAAATTGTTCGAATTAGCTCTCGTGAGCAATTGGAAGAGCTTGTCGAATTTATTTGCGATGCATTCATGGAAGACGACCTGTTCTGTGCTATGGTCCCTGGTCGCCATGAACATCCCGAAGCGGCTCGAAGCATGTGGCGCATGACCCTCGTCGAAGAATACGGTAGGAAAGGCTCTATCATCCTAGCTGCTCATCGACAAGGGGAGAATGGCGAAGAAGGCGAGTTTGTTGCCTGTGCAGTTTGGTGTCGTTGCGGAAAGAGTGATCTCGCTCAGAGCTGGCAGGGAGATAACTGGAACAAGCGTAAGTCAGCTTCGAATTCATAAAAGTCGCAGCATAACTAACCATAATCAATAGGAATCGCCAGACTTGAGTCCACATGGACCATGTTCTATCGTTTCTTCCTCGGACAAGCAGGTCCCGGGATCGCACTAGACGCCTGCATCGCAGCAGGAGAAGCCGGCGAACAAGCCTACAAGTTCTACCCCTCCGAGCGCTGGCGTCTCGGACTCCTAGCCACCTCCCCCAAATGCCAGAGAACCGGCATCGGAAAGCGCCTTGTCCAGTGGGGCCTTGATCGCTGCGAGGAGGAGAGAGTTCCAGCGACGCTCGAGTCAAGTGTGTCAGGACGGCCACTCTACGAAAAGATGGGATTTCGAGAGGTAGGTACTGTGAGCTTCTACGAAGGAAAGTGGTCTATGCCTGCTATGCTCAGACCTGTGGAGGAGGACAAGAAGACAGTTTAGAAAGCAGCTTCGCCAGATTCCAAGTCTGAAGACATGGTTTGAAGCAACTGGTGATCAGCGGCTGCGGACAAGGACGTGTGCTCGAGATGTATGACAAATGGCGAGGCGTTTCATTCTCGTTTATTCGGAAGTTCTTATTTTATTTGCTACGCTATTAAATTCGTGACGGTGAAAATCAGGGGTTGTTTCGACGCTTTGAAGATGACGAGCATCGGGCCAAGAGTTCTCACGAACTAGAAGGATAATTTACAACAAAGAAGCCCGATTGGTCGTGGTATGGAAGGGTTGCAAGTGAAGAAGGGGCTAGAAGTGTAAAGTGAGGAAATTCCATTATGTTGACGCTGTGCTAGGCCATCTTGGCAAACGAGACCCGCGACTTGGAGGTCAAGCGTGCGATTCAATTATTAAAACTTCACTTGGGCAAACATGATAGTTAAAGATGTGTATGATTGATTGAATTCAGCTATCTCCGCGAGAGTAATGATGTTTCCCCTTCCCATACTACTAGCAAGATACTCCGATCGGAAATTTCCCTGAAAGTTTATGGTGTAGGCCTGGTTATGAACTAAGGAGACAGAAAGGGCACACTCGGTTTCGAATTGGTTGGCGGGACTGACAGCTATTGTGCGCTTCATGGGGACTGAGAATAAATTTGGGTAGGCAGGTTGTAGAAAGGAGAGGAGAGAGTAGAATGTGAGGTTGTGGGATCATTGAGAGTGCTATTTTGAGTTGATAGACCTGATAGCTGATGCTTGCATGCGCCCAAGGGTATGTGAGGTTGACAGGATCATCCTGCTGCGACACTGATCCTTGCTTCGCGTGATAGTGGTATATAATGACGTCTCAGAACATGAACGCGCTTGTGGAACTTGTGACTATGGGGGACGCCATGGGCTGTGCTGAGAAGCAAAGTTATGCGTGGTCCTTAGTTACCCACGGTAAGCAAGATACAACACATAACTTAGCTTCTCAGCACAGCACATGGCGTCCCCCATAGGCACAAGCTCCCCAAACACGTCCATGGTTTTGGTCGCCCGATCCATGATTATGTGGATGGGCTCCTCCACGTCAGGCAGCATGGTCTCAGCACAACGCATTGCATCCTCCATGGTGACAAATTCCACGAAGGCGTCCATGGTTTTGGACGTCGCCCTGTCCATGATTATGTGGATAGGTTCCTCCACATCTTGCAACTTGCGGCGTTCAGGATTCCAAGATGACGGGAATCCGAACTTCTGGTTCAGGTTGCGGCGAATGCCAGCAACGCGTCCGTACTCAGCGTACTTGGGGAGGTCAGGGAGGTCATTGCCTCAACCTCTCACCCTGAAATCGGTTTGTCCGGAGCTAGACGGCCATCGACGAAGTGCGGCTTCTGACCGCATGGCGGGGGATGGGTGTACCGTAAACAACACCAGTCAGCGGAACTAGCAAAGTCTTATCCGTTGAGTTTTCCAGCACGTTCGAAGCCGGTCGCTTCTGCGGAATGATTCACAGGTCCCTGGTGCGGCGAGAAGCCTCGGTTAAGGATCATCCCGCAAAAGCGACCGGCTTCGAACGCGCTGGAAAACTCAACGGACAAGACT
>JABSSZ010000784.1:0-15628 GCA_013755755.1 Fusarium sp. NRRL 25184
GTAAGAAGAGACGGAAGACTAACCTATGACTTAGGCGCAGCGACATCCGTAACTGGCATGTCCGCCGCCCACCGAGATCTACACATCCGCCCCTACGGCATCCACGTCCCCAACCCCTTCGTTCTCGACCGCGTGAAAGCCCGTTCTCACCCCGACGGATGGATCTTCAACCGCGTCAGCGTAGACATACGGATGAGTCGTGGTGCAGGATCAATGCGAGAGTACATCGAGCGACATGCGCGCGGTGAACAAATGACGGTGCTGTGGTTTGTGGAAGAGGCGCTTGTTATGCTGCTTGTTGTTGAGAGGACGGAGAGGGAGGGCAGGATCGTGTGGGAGAGGGTTGGGAGGATGAGGATGGCATTTCCGGAGGAGGCGAAGGATGTTGTGAAGAGATGTGGACGGTTGGAGAAGATGGTGGAGGAGTTGCCGCTGAGAAGGTTGGGAGAGGATATTGTTATTGAGTAAGGGAGTGTGTTATTAGGGTAGTATATATTGTAATATCAGGTATTTTGTGTGATATGGGGAGTTTGATGAGTGAAGCAACGTGATGCTTGGTGAATGAATCATGTCGTAGTTCTTGCTCAGAGTTGGCTTTCTTCACTGTGAGCCGGATCAAGTTGTGCTGGGGAGATCTGCAAACCGTTAGTGAGTTAAGCCTGCGTTCGGCTAAAATCTTCATCTTCTCATCATGACTTGCTCAAATATGTCTCTCAGATGATGAAGAAACAATCTTAGCTGTTGAGAGTCAAGTTAGTCTTGAGTTGGGCTTCACCATCCCAACAATCGGCTGCGCGATGAAACCACAAATAAATAATGTGATAAAAATTAGATAATGTGAAGTCTAGTATGATCATACAAACCTCTTCTATCCATTTCTTCGTGAGTGAGTCCCCGTTTGGCTCAACTGAGGTACATCGGAGAGAAGACCGAACAAGGCAAATCTGGGCCATCGGCAACATGACCGTGTCGATGCCGCAATGCCACTCGCGCCAAAATAGCCCGAGAGACGGGTCATGATGAAAGGTGAGGAGTCCGATTGCGGGGACTGATATGGCACTAAGATGATCTACGAATACTACGTAAAGATATAAGAAGACGGTGCATCATGAGCCGAAGATAACAATAGAACCTCTCAATCGCATACTGTAACAATCAGCTTTATTTCCCTGGACTGAACAAGTGTAACCGCAATCATGAGTGATCTCGCAGCAATGGAGTCCGAATCTCCCAACATCCCACCCCCTCGAGGTATTCACCCTCACTCACTCTCTTACACTACACTCACTAACATGTCCAGAAATCCAACTCCCATCCTCCGTCCCAAGCCTCGATCAAATCCTCTCAGCACACGACTTCTCTCTCGCCGCGCAAAAAGCGCTATCACCAAAAGCATGGGCCTTTTACTCCTCCGCCGCCACCGATTTAGTTACAGTCTCCAAGAACAAGGAACTCATCCGCAGAGTCATGCTGCGCCCAAGAATCTTACGAAATGTCGTTGAAGTCAGTATAAAGAGGAATATTCTCGGCCTGGAGAGTAAGGCGCCGTTCATCATGTGTCCTGCTGCCATGGCGACGCTGGCGCATCCGGATGGTGAGCTTGGTTGGAGTAGAGCAGCTGCTAGTGAAGGAATATTTGAGATCGTAAGTCCCTTACCATCTTCACAATGAATATCTACTGACCGTGTTAGATCTCGAGCAATGCCTCGTATTCTCTCCCCAACATCATCGGCGCAGCTCCATCAGGCCATCCCTTCTTCCTCCAACTCTACGTAAACTCCCACCGCCCCAAAACAATCGAACTTCTCCGCCGCGCTCGCTCCCTCGGTATAAAGGCCATCTTCGTGACCGTCGACGCCCCCGTTCCCGGAAAACGCGAGGCCGATGAACGAGCCCCCCAAGCTGTTGTTATAAAATCTGCCATGAGCGGTAGTGAGAGCAGTAAAGATGGTAAGGGCAGTGGACTCGGGCGGTTGATGGGGCAGTATATCGACAAGAGTCTCTCGTGGGAGGACTTGGAGTGGATCAGACGGGAGAGCTCTGTGCCGATTGTGCTAAAGGGCGTTCAGACTGTGGAGGATGTCAAGTTGGCGGTTGAGTATGGTGTTGAGGGTGTTATGTTGAGTAATCACGGTGGCAGATCTCTCGATGGGTAAGCTCACTACTATACACTTCAAACGGAAGGTTTCTGACAGATCTGCAGTGCTCAAGCTTCTATTCTCATCCTCCTCGAGGTCAGAAAGCGGTTCCCCGAAGCCTTTGAACATCTTGAGATCTTCATCGATGGAGGCTTTGAGCGTGGATCCGATATCCTCAAGGCTATTGCTCTAGGGGCCACAGCTGTTGGAATCGCAAGACCTTTCCTGTATTCGTTGGTGTATGGTCAAAAGGGCGTTGAGCACCTTTCACAGAGTAAGTTATCTGAATGGTGTTTGCGTGGTAGTGGCTAACATGTTGTTTAGTTCTCAAAGATGAGCTCGAGACTTCGATGAGGCTCGCGGGCATTACTAGCTTGGATCAAGCGACGCCTGAACTCGTTAATACTTTGGATATTGATCATTTGGTTACCTCTGGACGCATTGAGCCGAGTTCAGTATCACCAAGAGTGAGACCGTCAAAGCTATAGGAGAGAGCTGCAAGATATTTAACTATACCCATTATAAATCGATAGAGATAGAATCACTTAATAATAACAATTCTACTATGAACTCTTCAATCTCTCTTGAAAAGCCTTGACGGCATCAACCAACTCCCCATCCTCATCCAACCCAAGCCCCTTGGCCCTACTCGCATCAAACCACGGCGGCCAACTCTTAACAATCTTATACAGCGCCTCATCCTGCTCCTCCTTGACATAACCCACCGCCTCTTTCCCACCAACCTTCTCAACAGCATCGAGGATATCCTGAACACTAACAGTAATACCCGGAAGATTCACAATTCTCGACTCTCCAAACTTGTCAGCAGGTATATCCTTGATCTTGATCAGGTTCTTAATCACAGTCGCGGGGCTGCAGATCCACATTGATATATCCTTCGGCACGGGGAGGACGTTAGGAATGCCCTGCAGACTCTCGCGGACTATTCCTGAGGCGAAACTCGATGCTGCGGCGGAGGGCTTCCCAGGTCGAACTACCACCGTTGGCAATCTCACGATCCTTCCATCGATCAAACCCCTTCTCGAAAAGTCATTCACCAACAACTCAGCAATAAGCTTCTCCGCACCATACGAAGATCTCGGCTGTGGTAGTGTCTTCTCAGTAACATATCCCTCCTCGGGTCCATAAACAGCACAAGAACTTGAGAACACAACTTTGACCCCGGGGAGTTTATTCCTCAGTGCATCGAGAACGTAGCGAACTGAATCAACGTTGACCTTAAGACCGAGATCGAGATTCGCTTCTGAACCGCCGGACATGAGCCCGTGGAAGAGGTAAACTGCTTGAAAGGGCCGAGACGTTACGAGTTGTTCGACGACAGAGGGATTGGTGAGATCTGCAGCGAGAGAAGTTATGCGTTGGGTGTGTTGACTTGGAACGGGAGGTTCAGAGATGTCGGTTATTGTGAGATGAATTGAGGGTGAGGAGTCGAGGAGGGGACCTATGATTTCTTGGCCGATGAAACCACCGGCTCCTGTGATGAGGATATGCTGTGTATTGGTCATCTTGATGTTTTCTTGATATAGGTAGGCTAGTGATTGTGTTAGTGATGAGATGAGAGTGAGTTGATCTGTTTAAATGGTTGTCTCATCGGATAAGATTGATCCACTATCGCGGGGTGGATGAGGTTATCCGTGTCCCCCGCAGAAGATGATGCGGAGTCGACGGAACGAAATCCGAGATGGACAAACTGTGGAGAGAAGTTGCAGCAAGTGGAGGGGATCATCATGTAGATTGGGGGAGCAGTATGATGCGTCTCTAGTCATGGTTCACTCAGATATGGGGTAGGTATCCGATCACGGAGTGTCCAAGAGCATACAGCGGATAAGATGATCTCTTCAGCTTCATAACAAAGTCCTATCACACAAACAACCAGGTATTCCCAAACAAAACGCCCTTCCATCCATACTATTGCGGTCTCATGCCATAATCAGCCTCAGGATACGTCGGGAGTGATTGTCCCGAAGCATCAACCGTAAACATACTCGGATCGAACCTAAAAACTGGCGAAAGCCCAAAACTCATATCGTAGTCAAAGAACGTATCCCCATCCATGTCAGTATACACCTGATTCCCCGGCATCACCATATCAACATGTTCAACCGTATTATTATACACCGCAGGCTGTACCTGTCTCAGGTCCGGCGTCGCCAACGTCGCAGTCATGCGCTCCAACCCGCCCGCCATGAGATTCGCAAGATGCCACTTCCCAGCTTTCAGCGACCGAAACTGCCGAACCAGATTCGTCGTTAGATCGTGAACGCGCTGGCGCTCGATGAGATCGCTGCCGTATTTCACTGCCACTTTTATGAGGAACATGCAGGCAAAGGCCGTCATGGAGAGCATGTACGAGGGCATTCCTACGATGCCGACTGCGACGTCTGGGTCGGTTATTATGAGGTCAATGATGGCTGTTGCGGCATTGACGGCTTGCATGGCGCAGTCGAGGAAATAGTGAGGGATGGGGGCGTCGTTGGAGAGACCGCGGAAGATGTGTGAGTAGAGATGGATCTGGGCGAAGTTGTAGTGAAGGATTGTGCCTTTTCGAGGGAACGAGCCGATTTGGGTCCATTGTTCTGCGGTGTGTGTTAATATTACTCGGGATAAGCGTCGATGCTAACTTACCAGGTAATTCTCCCATCCATCGAGTATACCACTCATCAAGCTGCCGTCTAAACTGCAGTATGTGATTCAGGTATACCCTCGGAATCGGCTCACCCTTATCCGTACCAAAGAGCTCTCGAATATTTCGCAAGATGCTAACCAGCATAACCTGGCCAGTCAACCGCTTGTCCTCCTCCGTTGCAACCGGTGACTTCAAGAACTGCTCCCATCCCTGAATCGACGAATCCTCCTGGACAATCGAAGGCCGTCCGTACAGAGTAGCAAGATGCTGGTCACAGATATACAGTATATACCACAGCCGCGCACAATCCGCCGCCTCCTGGCTCTGCTCCTTAATAGCCTGATTATAGCTATTATGCAAATTACACTCCGCCGCGCGTCGAATAGCATATCCTGAAAGCATCCAAGAAAGGTCACTAAGCCAATATGAAGCAACACACATGGCTCGTAAATAATCACGATCAATGCGACGCTCAAACATTGACTTTTCCATCAGACGTCGGAACTCTCCACTGCAGATTCCGTAGATGTTATCCGCTTTTGGATCGTGTAATGCAGCTACTGTGAGGGTAGCAGCGGAGAGGATTGGACTTTTGCGACGGAGCTCTTCGAGCGTCATGTATCGACAGCCGATTCCGTACATATACCGATCTAAACGGTTGCGATATAGAAAAAAGAGACTCTCTGCATCTGCTAGTGAAAGCGCACCGCGAGCAATGAAGTCGTTAATAGCATTCCCCTTCTGAGCTTCAGGATTATCGGGTGATCGAAGGGCACTGAGTTTAGTAAGAGTGTAAAGCGAGTGAATAGGCACATAAGGAAGCCCCTCATCCTCAGGCGTAGCTTTTGGTGAGTTATCACACGAAGGACCGCGGAATTCCTCTTGTGATACAGATAGGTGATGTGAAGTATTTGCGTGGTGGTCGTCTTTAGGTGGTGACCCTTCTTCTCGAGCGTTGATGCTCTGTAGGGGAGGAAGTTCTGGGAGGCTGAGTTTCGTCATGACTTGTCTCAGAGCGCTGTGCATTTGCTCAAGATCTTGGACCACAGATTCGGAGAATCTGTGCGTGTTGGTTATTATGAGATGGTGAGTGATGAAGAGGCAAGGCTTACTGTGACTTTTCATCTATGATTGTTTGGAGACTTTTGCTCAAGACACAGCCTAGATTTCTCTCGGCGCATCTCCGACATGGCGGGCCACTTTCATCCATCAAACATTTGATCTACCACCATAATTAGCTCTCATCCACAGCAGTGAGCGGTAGCTCTCACCTTGTGTTTTCGACATGCTGCACACGCCTTGATCTTGCGTGAGATCTGAGGAACGGTGCCGTCACTAGATATGACTCCAGAGATGCTCTGCCGATGAGAAGCGGTTCTCCCATTCCCATTTGGACGAGCTGGCGTCGGGGTCTGTCTTGTCAGCCAATTCTCATAATGAGACGTCAAGACATACCGCCGCATCAGCGCTGGTAGCCGCAGCAGAGTCCGACCACGTTCTCTTAGCCATCATGAATACTTTTGTTTCCGTCTTGAGTCCTTGTCAATCACTCAATTGACCGTGTCGCGTGAATGAGTCGATCTTGGCGACCAACCCCTGACCTCCTTCAATTGGTCAAGAATGGCACAGAGAAGCACGGAATCGCTTATTTCTTAGACATGCACTCAGTGGCACATGCATATCGCAGGGGTTAATACCCAGGGAACTGCAGCGTTTCGGCAAAAAGAGATCAATTCTTCAGGTCAAAAAGAGTCGGGCAAATGTCCAAGTTAAATGGGGAAATGTCCCCCGACTTGGACTAATTACCTCGGCCAATTATATGTGCACTATTGGGCTGAAGAGGACCCGTAATTTGCCTCCCCGCAATATCTGAGAGTGCGGGGTGCCTTAGCCGAAGTAGGTAGGAATTTAGAGGTTGACATTCAACCTGGACTGGCCAAACTGAGCAATGAGGTGTGAGAGATGTTAAGCGATGCGATCTCGAGAAGATTTGTGTATGTATGAGCTTTTACTACGAAAGGACTAACTGCTGGTGGAATAGATGAAAAGGTAAAGTGGCAGATGAATTCCACGCGGCCATTCACCAAGCATAAAATTGTTATAGGCAGTTCACTGAAGAAAATAAAGATTTGATTGCCATGAATCTCTGCTACAGACCAATGAAGGAAATAACAGAAAATTAGCATAGACCACAGGAGCTAACAATGACCAAAGTCGGATGACATCTCGGTTAGAGTCTAGCAGTAGTCCTTCGTTATGAAGCTCCGTCCGAGATTACATGGAAAAGGATTAAGTATAGAACCGCTGTAACGTTGACCGTTGAACCTACGGCCAAATAGCGGATGAGAAAATCTATTCTAATTAAGGCAGACGCGTCGATCATAGAAACATTAGCTGCCTGGTCAGAGCACGCACATCAGCGACGTCACATCCCCCCACCGCGGGGCGATAACAAAAAGTTCCAATCTCTCAACACCAAACTTCCATCACCACATCCAACCCTCCCTCTATATCACTCACTCTTCACCTCACTAATCTCAAAATGCCAAAGAAACTCTCCAAAAACCCGCTCCCGCCGAGCACCTCAACTCTCTCCACAATCTCAACAACATCAACATCCTCCACCGCCCTCCCATCCTCCCTCGCCGATCCCTCCCTCCCACTCCCCAAGCTCATCGTCTTCGATCTCGACTACACACTCTGGCCATTCTGGGTAGACACCCACGTTACACCACCCCTAAAACCCAACTCCTCACACACAGCCGCCACAGATCGATACGGCGAAGACTATGGTTTCTTCAGCGACGTCCCCGCCATTCTTCACGCCCTGCCGCGCGCCGGTATTAAAATCGGCGTGGCATCGCGAACCTCTGCACCGAGCCTCGCGCGCGATCTGTTAAAGATGTTACATATCACTGGTCCAGAGGGTGGGAAGCCAAAGAAAGCGCTGGATGTGTTCGAGGGCTTGTTGGAGATTTACCCGGGGTGTAAAATTAAGCACTTTGAGAGCTTGCAGAAGAGGACGGGGATTAAGTATGAGGATATGCTGTTCTTTGACGATGAGCCGAGGAATAGAGATACGGAGAGTCTGGGGGTGACGATGTGTCTTGTTAGAGATGGGGTTACGTGGGGAGAGCTTGAGAGGGGAGTTACCCAATGGAGGAATAGAAGGGGATATATTACGAGACCCGAGGTTCTAGAGATGGAATAGACCCTGGCAACGGTATTGCTGGGATAGAGTTCAATAGAGGCACGAGGCATAAAGTATAAGGAATAGAATAAACAAGGTAATTGTTCAAATATTAACAGGGAATCACGATTATGTATTCACAACCATATCACCGCTTCAACGGGAGGTTCTAAACATGATACGCCAAACAGAAAGGGATATACTCCGTGTACTTCAACCAATACAGTCAGTCCATCTTGTACTTCAAACCATCTTATCCAAAAATTGCTTCCAGGGTATGCCAGTCTTCGCCATCTCTAGGATATAATTCTTTTTTATCACGCAGTAGTCGTCTGAGCCGCGACAGGCTTGTCGTCCTGCAGCTTCAGCTTCTCGTTCACGTCGCCGCTCAAAAGAGCATCGTCGGTCTGAACGCCGTCGTCATGTGTTCCTTGAGGAGACACGGGGTGGCCGTTTCCGTTGAGGGCGGCTGCGTCGTTGGTTTCCGCTGGAGTTTCGACGGCTGTTTCGCCGCTGGAGATTTCCACCACAGGCGCGAGGCCAAATGTTTTGGGGATTGTGCAGATTCTCTCGTTTCGAGGCTGGCCGTCCTTGGAACCCTTGGCCATACAGACTAGTCTTCCATTGGTATCCTCCTCCCACAATAACGGCCCGCTAGGGAACGTCTTGTGTCCATTCTCAAACTCGACGACGCCCTCCCAGTTAGGATCAGGGTTACCGAGTTCTCCAAACTTGTAGTCAAGCTCGCCGCCATACTTCTTGGGAATGTTTCGCGGCTCGATGTACTGCTCCAGCACACTCTTGACCTCATTATGGCCAAGGATGAAAATCTTGGAAACAGTGATAGGATCGAACCAACGTTTGATCCAACCCCAAACCGTGCTGAAAAACGCCGGCGCACCAATCACGAATATGCGATCCAGCGTCTCGGGGTAATGCGCCGTGGCCAGTTGTGAGGCAGCCTGCATATGCTGCTTAAGATTCCAGAACTGCTTCAACCCCACGCCCGAAATATCCACAATGTTTGTGCTCAACGTAATAGGAACCTCGGGATGTTCGCGGTCGAGGAGTTGTGTGCAGAAAGGCATGTTGAAGCGCGTCAAGTTCTCGTACAGCGCGAATAAGCGCAGCAGGCCGTTTGGCGTCTTGCCGTCAGACTTGGCTTTGGAAAAGGTACTCGATGCGCCGACCTTTTCATACTCGTGGACGGTCTTGGAGTCGAGGGTCTTGACTTCAAAGACGTAGAGGGGAATTCCGCGACGGTCGCGTCGGCCGGTCCATTGGGGGTACTGCAGATACAGAGTCAGCGCTTAACATTCCCGAGGATTCCGTGAGACAAACCAGGCGACGGCTGAAATCGTAGGCGCTTAGATCAATGGTATCGTATAACACGTCCAAATCGTTTGCCTTGCGCCAATCTTCTGTCTCCTTGAATTGCTGATACGCATCCTCGACGTTCCATCTTCGCGCGCGCAAGTATCGCCTTTGAAGAAAAGCTGTTAGAACCCTACTTATCAATCGCCTCAAAGGAAAACCTACAAGATCGAAGGATCGTCATGAGAAGGCGGAGGTCCAACTTTCAAAAGACCCCTCTCCTCAAGGACCTTCTTAAACTGCACAAAAGCCTCCTCCTGCTTCTGCGTCAAGTGCCCCAGATGGCCATAAGGATAAGCATAGTCCGCAATGGTAGAAGCAGTAGAAGTGATGCGAGCGGCTGGAGCGCCTGTAGCTTCGAGAGTAGAAGCCATGGGGGACAGCGAGATCGGAGGGTATGATATGATAGCCCGGAGATATGGATTATTATCTGGTTTGTGGGTGGTGGTTTTGAGGGAAGGGGATGGAAGGGAGGGAAGAAAAAAAAGACTGCATGAAGGGGAAAATGTGACGGAAGCGCCGGAGTCGCTGACAATGACGACAGTGGAGTTAGGTTGGATCTGACAGCGGAGACTGGGGGGCGATTTGCAAATTATAGGGCTGTGAGTGGGGATTAGAGTTGTCATGGACCTGATGATCCGAAAGCCGGACATGTCGGCCGAGAATAGTAAAGGAGGAATTCTTGAGACAAGAATATTATTTGACAGATGATTAGTGTAGTTTTAGACAGGACTTGGTAGACAGAATAGAAGAAAACCCTGCGGTGTAGTCTAGTCGAGTGACGCCGAAAGCAATGTGTAGCCCCGTCGTCTTCCAACCCGAGAATCTAATCTTCATAACTTGATCATGACAGAAACAAAGAAACTATAATTGAGGCATCATGACTTCGAATTATTAGTGGATCCAGAAAGAAACCTTCGCTAAAAGCAACTCACGTTGCGGACGTCATAGTGCGGTACGGGCCGGCCGAGGCTCATGCAACGCGTGTTTATTCTGAACGTTTAAAGTTGACACTTCTCTCTCGTATCCGTAAACTTTCGGAGCTTTTACAATACAAATCTGGGGGATCTACCGCAGGGATTGACGTTGTTTACGAGACTGAAACAATCTGCACTTTAATGCTGATGTAGGTAGGACGGTGCCTGATGAGGCTCTTCACATGTTTCACGGGGTCGAGAATCATGTGGCTTTTGCAAGAAACGTTTTATCGTGAGGTTACTACAGGTAGTTGATTCAGAGGCGTTGGGTGGCACTTTATGCGATTCAAGTTCGTATAACGTGTAGTAGCTCAATGCTTCATCACTAACGATACGGCCTGAAAGCATCAACCTTGGGTTCTGATTTAACAACACTACAAATTCCTCTCTGAATCACTGCTGCTGTCGGGGGTTATCCTTCTCGCAATGACCCAAATGCATGTCTTGGCATTGCTTCATCACTTTCTTCGAGCATGGCCAGTTCTGTCACGGCCCAAAGATCCTCTATCAACAGACTTACCAAACTTGACCTGAATATCCTTCTTCACTCACGGTAGCACACTCTCAGAACGATATAATAAGGGTACTCTGCCTCTATTCTTCATGCCACCGCATTTTTCTCAATCTCGGCTCTCATCATGGACGGCTCGCTAGAACCAGCGCCTATTCAGGCCACTCTGGACAACCCCAGGAAGCGGGCAGCCAGCAGATCTCCCTCAATCTCTCCATCAGAAGCCCATATGCTCAAGAAAATCTGCCAGGAAGTGGTTGGTCAGGATATTAACGACCATGTGAGAGTCCCATCAAGTCGTACAAGACCTCATCATCGACAAAGCATCATGATAGCCTCTACTTCATGAGCTGACTTGTATCTTAATAGGTCATGTTTCAACCAGCTCCTATTCGAAGTACTCTCCCATCTGCTGCTCTTCTGGAGTATATAAAGGAGACTCAACCTCGTCCTTCGTACCTGGAAAAGATCGATAGCTGGCTCGAAGACATTTACCCTCCAGATCTACGCAAGATATCACGTTCAGACTGCTTCATTCTAGACAGAGACTTTGAGCCCATACGCATAGACAGATCTCATTCTGCTCCAGCCATTATGGCAGGTAGAAAAAACATCACCGGTCGAGCTGTCACCTCTGATCTAGCGTTTTCTCCTAAATCATCCCTCATGCGCTCGACTCCTGGCTTCACTTCTAAAGAAGAGGGCCCATCTATTGACCCGACACCGACTATTTACCCAACTGTCACTGGTACACCTAATCAATCCAAAGGGCCTCTCGTCGAGAGTGCCCTCTACAGGGATTGCAATCTTGCACTCAACAATATCCTTCTACTCGACTCTCGAACTGAACTCCCGCCTCATATCTCAGCACTTGTCGAATCCTTCAAGAAAGGTCGATCTTCCCCTGAGCCTATCCCCCAAGATAACGATGAGCTCTACGACATGGAAGCAGGTGCCAGTGAAGCAAAGGTTGAAGACTTTGTTCGAAACAATGTCATTCCCCCTAGTTCTGGCGCAGACAACATCAAGCGCAGCGATCGTGTCTTTGTAGGCAGAGCCATTATTCCTATCACTAATCCCTACGCGAGAATCAGTGTTCCTGTCCCCGATCTCCTGTACGGTTACCGCCTCTCTGCCTTCAAACCGGCCCAGAGAATGCAGATCGCGACATGTGGTAACTTTGCGTTCGCAAACAGCGAAGGCCTCACCTTTCCCTTTTTCACATTCGAGTTCAAAGGCGACGGGCCATCCAGCAAAGGTAGTCTCTAGGTGGCGACTAACCAATGCCTGGGAGCGTCCACGGCCTGCATCCACATCAGCGAGAAGCTGAACGACAGACTTGAGAAGTGTACAGTTATTGAACACAGAAAACCATTTGGCAGCACGAGCTTCAGTGTTGCAATGAACGGAACCGAGGCTCGATTGCATGTCTCCTGGAAGGATGGGGACTTCATATACATGCAAAAGATCAAGACGTTCATTCTCCAGCGGCCTGAAGAGTTCCTCGAGTTCCGCAAATTCGTCCGGAATATCATCGACTGGGGACGGGATGAACGCTTGGAGTGTATTCAATCTGGACTTGATGTTTTGATTGAGGAGAGAGAGATGGCGACCCTGAAGAACAAGCTTTCTCGTCCGAGGTCCAAGTCCGGGGGTAGCGCAATCCGACTACAACCATACTAGAGCACCTTGACGGAAGTTCAGTCCAGTATGGAGATGACTAGAAAAGCTTTGGTTCGGGGGGGGAATTCGAAGCCATGGACTTGGGCAAAAAGCAAGGAGCAGGCAGCGGGGTGAGAGAGTTTATAGGAGCGGAAGAGAGACTTTAGGTTAATAGGTTGCGTATTCCCACTACACCACTCCTTGCCGAGGGTAAACTGAGTAACTTTAGTATAAAAAGGGTTGGGATCTACGAGAAGTCCTTTGCATTCTGGTGACATTGAACAGCCGTCGCGACCGGCAAGTCATCGGGCATGAGATTGCAAGACGAGGAGACTACTGAACGTTGTTTTATCTGGCGTTGTTTCAGGTCATTTTCGAGCTTGTATTTGGCATGTAAGAGGTTCAAGGCTGTTACAGAGGCGTTTCTCTATGGTTGGAACAATACAGGCCTAATGTCTTTGTTTATGACGGAGAGTAGGTATGTTGGATTGTGATGCTCTTGAGCCGGCCCCGACTCTATTCTACGACTTCTCCATAACCCACACCGTAATTAGTCTCCAACTTACTGCGCATGTGAAGAAAAGATGACTTGATACAAGGATCATATTGCCAACAGTCTCAGGGAATCTTGGGACTTGGGAAAGATTTACGCGCTTTGGGTATAACGTTGAAAGGTGTTAGTCTTAGATAGTAGAAGAATCCACGAGTAATTGGAGGCACCATCTTAGATGCCTCAAGGCTGGTCAAAGAGTCATAATCTAGGTTTTAGTTCTATCAGCTCTATGCTGTAGTAATTGGTCAGATATTTTGGTATAATGTCTAAGTTGAGAGCCAGATGTGTTATTTGCAGTTGAGACTTGTGGCTGAGAGCTTATATAACCACAGAGACCTTAGTAGATGAATTCACAGAAACGAGGGGCACAAATGTATCCAAATATTGGATCTATCGTAATTTTACAATCTACTTACGGAAGCCTCCATCTTCAACTTGAACTTCTCTTGTGCTTGATGGTACAGCCTCGAATTTTTGTGCTTCATAGAGAAGCTATCATCACAGCAGCAACAGAAACGACATCGAACTTTCTTCTCCCCTCTCTATCTGGACCAACCACACTCCCTAGAACGTGGTCTCGATACGAAGATGAATAACTACAAGCAATCATTATTATTGGTGTAGTCGTGCAGATATTTTAATTCACTTGGATTTACAGATGAATAAGGCACTTGGATGCGACGACATGGAAGGTTTGAGAATTACATTGTAAAACAAATGACTTGGCTTGCTATCAATCTATCATCGATTCTCCTCCTCAGTCACCTAATCTCCTTATCAACACCACCCCATTCATTACCACGACGTGTGTCCTCCATCGATCACGAGGTTGTTCCCCGTCATGTAGCTACTCGCATTGCTCAACAAGAACAACGCAGCGCCCTTAAACTCCTGCGTCTCCGCCAATCTCCCCATTATAATCTCCCTCTCCCACTCCTCTCTCATACCAGGTACTTCTTCAAAGTTGCTCTGCACCATAGGCGTCATGATATGTCCAGGGCTAATACAATTGACGCGAATGCCCCCTGTACCGTTTTTTTGAATAGGACTCCATTCCATAGCAAGATTGCGGGCAAGTTGAATGACAGCGGCCTTGCTAGAATTATATACTGGGGAAATAAGACCGCGATTCGCTTTGAGTCCGGAAATACTGGCGATGAGGCAGATACTTCCGCGTTTCTTGTACTTCATCATTTGTTTGGCGGCTGATTTGGCGGTCATGAAGACACCTGTGTAGTTGATGGAGAGCATGAGTGCTACTTCATCTGCTTCGTATTCGACGGCCGGCGAAATGTGTTGGATACCTGCTGCAGCTATCACGCCGTCAAGGCCTTGGTTCTCAGCCGCTATGGTGGTGATGAGTTTATCAAGACCTTGGGCGTCTGATACGTCTTGTTTGCGGTAGTGTAAAGATCCGCCCCATTCTGGAACGACGCGTGCTTGAGCTTCGTGCCATCCTCCGTCAGGCTGATCAGCTCGATCCAAACAATACACTGTATCTCAGTTAGATGTTGTTTGCGTCAATTGTGTGGTTGACATACCTTTTCCGCCAGCTTCGACAAGACTCTCAGCTAGAGTCAGGCCAAGACCTTGAGCACCGCCTGTGACGATAAAGACCTTTCCGGCAAGTTCAAAGTCTGAGAAGCGCTTGCGACCGACATTTGTTCCTTGCGGTAAAGTAAGTTCATGAGCAGGATTCTCCCTAGGGTCTGCGTTCATTGGTTTTGCGCTGTCCTTTTCTGTGGTGTGCATTGATCGTTGATAAATTGGCTGGGAGTTGAATGGTGTCTGCTGGAGAGCAGCTATTCGACCATGAGAGTATGTCTTGGTAGCGATTGAGCAAGTTGCTCGTTTGAGTATTGATGCAGACATGTTGAGAAAGCTTGGGTGGTTCAATTGAAGTTGTGTAAGACAGAGATCAATCGACAAAGACATCAAGATGCGACCGATATCGTGAAATTTTGTACTCATTCATCTCAATATTTATATCATTCAGTCTGAAATTTCGTTACCAAAACTGGCCATTTCTTTTGCTGAATCTGACGTCTCGGCGACGTAAGCATTATCCAGCTCGTCTCACCAAAACCTCCCAACACACGACGACACGGAGCTTCTCAGCCACGAGAATGCCCTCTAGTGCCAGAAATCCATCCAATCTTTTTCCAGCCGGAGCTTCATGTCCGCCTCTCGGATCTCTCATCTCAAGATCATGTTATGTACCAGCTTATGCCATTGGCGTCGAGGCGATTGACGTCTCGTGTGCATCATATCCCAAGGCTCCAGTTTTTAAAATATGAAGCAGAGATCAAGAGGCGAAAGGTCTCTGTGGCTGTGGATGGTACCTGAATTATTCCCTGTCACGCCCGTTTGATGGTGTGAGTGGCTAATGGGCATCTTGGATTGCCATCCTTGTTGTGATGCAATTGTTGCGCAAGGGGAATCTTTTGATCGGCGAGTATATCGGAACTCATGCTCCGTGGTATTTGACCCAGGCAAGGGGATGCAACAAAACTTAGGATTTCTATCCTAGGTGACAAAAAGGCTCAGGTAAACTTGGCATAATTTATTATAATTTA